>JAAXYW010003681.1:0-10993 GCA_036851895.1 Orthonychiurus folsomi | reverse complement strand
ACTTGTTTTGCTAGCAATCTTAGCTTGCTATCATATGCTGAATTGAGTGGAACGAATCGCTGTCCGAACCTGAATCATCAACAAAATAATTTACAAATTGTACTGGCCAGCTTAAGATTCTTTCAAGTTATTTTACTTACTTCTCATCATTTGGTCCACGAAGAGCTGAATCGCCACCAAAAGTAATGAAATTGACATGATCCTTGAGGAACATAACATCTCCCACCTTGAAGTCCTTGTGGAGCCCACCAGCAGCATTTGTTACGATAAGTATATCAATCCCGAGAAGTTTAAATACCCTGACTGGCATTGCAACCTTAAAGAAAACAAACCCTCATTAATGCGGATCCAAAAATAAACGTTTCCCGTACAAGTTTCTACTTGAAGCCCTAATTGAACTTACCTTCCACAGTGGATATCCCTCGTAAAAGTGAAAGCGACCTTGCATGCAGATAATAGGAATGTTTGCCATTTCTCCTACTACGAGTTTTCCAGCATGTCCATGTACAGTTGATACAGGGAAGTGTGGAATCATTTCATAAGGAAACTCATCTTTATTTTCAAGTAAATCGGCAAGTCCTCCTAAGATTTGGAAAAAATATTTAAAAAGTAATAATTTCAACTAGAATGCTGGACATTTAGAAACAAATTGAACTTACCTAATCCGGAGCCACAAATAATGCCGATTTTTGGGCGGTGCTGAGTATTCTTTAAAATGTACTGGGCGCTTTCATTTATAATTTCGTAAGTGTACCTGGAATTGAAAACATATTGTAAGAGGCAGCTCGAAGCATAGCAAGATTAGCTCAATGTTTACTTACGGGTTAACAACATTTCCCATAGTTGACAAATCATCGCCAGTTTGCTCTCCTGCACTAGTTTCATTTGGTTTACCACCACTTGCAAATTTTTTCAGAGAACCATTCCCATTTTTTTCTACGCAGATGTGTCCATTTCCACCAGGCGAAACTCCGGCGTTCGCAAATTTAATTGAACTCATTTTTCTATAAAAAAAGTTAAACCCAACTCAAAAATTGTTATCGTGTGAAACACAAAATAACTAGAAACTAACTAATCGTATTTACCAGTTTGTTAAAGTAGCTTTAATTCTTGTTATTTGAAGTGGCGTTGTGTTCAGAGAACTATATTTCCTGTTGGCAATAATGTTTGAGTAAAATATATAACAAATGACTTTGATTTACGCTTGGCCCGAAGCTTTTATACTACCTAGTTGTGCGGAGGGTTCAAGAATGCGTCACAATATGTCATTTGTAAAGATTTCAACGTAACTTGGTAAGCTCCCCTGCCTTGGGTCTTGCCGGGACGTGCCTCAACTTAGCATAAAAATGAATGAATTGAGATAAATATGCACATGTGCTCTCTTAATTACTCGGGATTGGGAAAGCACATCTGGACATCCTTGAGTGTATAGGTGTAAGTCGCATTTGGATTATAAGGCAAGGATTTCTCAGCTTTCTGTACTTGCGTAATTTGTGTAATGCACATTTTGTTACATAATTGCATTTTTCACAAGTCATCAATAATTATTATCATTTAAGTTGATCCGCATATGATCTACAACCTCGATTGTGGAATGTATTTGGTAGTAGCCAAAGCCACTCAGCCGGCTATGCATATTGGAGGAGTAATATATCGAATCAAATAATCGCATCAAATAAAACTGAGACCCACGAGATAAATTTAATAGCACAAAAAGTCAATAACTGAATTGACACCCGGTCATGGTCCATGGAATATCACAGTCATCAAGACATCCAAGTCACGCGGCCCATCAGATGATTACACTATGAAAAGAAAAAAAGCTGACTGACAAATTACGACATTACACACATATCGTATTACCATAAGGATTAACCAGATAACCTTTCAGCACATACTAATTCCACCCACAAGTAGCTTGCCTCTGATTGGCTCAAAAAAGAGGACACTATTCTAATGCGCAATTGAACATTCAACTCAGAGAGTTGTTTGACTGACTGGTTGAAAAAGTTCCTGTGCGCTGTCCGCTGGGTTATCCGTTAAATGAACACTAGATTTTTTTTGGAATTTTTTTGTGTTGTGTAAGATAAATCGCATTATCATCGTATTGAAAAGGTGCACCATTTGTTGGACAAGCAACAACATGCTTTAGTTGCTAGCATATCTCCAACTGGTCAAGGAATCGTACCGAAAATTAAATCGAAATCGAAATTTAGTAACTTCTATTTTGTTACTAACTTGTGCAATAAATTTAAACTAACAACTGAACTAAAGTAGAAATACTTCTTGACATTTAAAAATGTTTAAGGTTTACACACTTTTTTTTATTTCGCGTTCTGACCTGCTTTTCAAAGTATACTTTCTTACAAATTGCCTGCTTCAAATATGGCGGAACAGCATTGTATTGTATTGTTGCATAGCTGTTTTCGTATAAAACTTTGAATACGATGCCAAAGTTAAAAATTTGCTTATATGTATAGATCTAATCTAATAATAATAATAGGAAAGGCTTTTCTAAAAGTGTACAGATTTCTCTACCTCGCGCGCGGCCGGGCCGCCGCGCCGGCCGCGATCACGCAAGCTGCGAATAGGCTTTCTGCAGTGCAGCATGGATAAAGGAATTGAGAAAACGTGTTGATGTAATCTATCGCCAACGCTTATATATGTTAATCTGAGAGGCTGATCGGATTAATTAGTTTGGATCTAATGTAAATTCTAACACAACGCGATAAAAATTGTGAAACTAGTTTGGTTGCATTGGATCAATTGGATGGTAGGAAAGTTTTTAATACAAGCCAGTATTATACAATCCTTTGGAATCCAAATTGCAATTGAATTGACATCAAAGGTTAACCTAATCCATAACCGCATTTCACACTCCTTGCCTATTCATCATTAGAGTAGAGTTAGAGTGGTTCTGAAATTGCTATCTGGTCGCAATTAGTGTCGATTGGAGTGCGTTAATAAAGCTTTAAAACATAACTTGTCAACACGCGCATGCATGAAATGCCTTAGTCTTACTCAGGATCAAAGAGATTATTGTAGAACTGGAGATGTGTGCTTCACTACTTACTGCACTAAAGTAAATGGCAGGAATACCCCACTATAAATAAATTAAAAAACTTTCGTGCTCAAACCGCATAAATAGCATTTGTATATCCTTAACTATCCAAATTTTCCAATTACAACATTTATTAAATTGCAATTCAAAGGCGGCTTGGGTACACGAGATTTGACATACACACATCGACATGTGACATGATACACCACCAAAATCTGGAACGCCGGGAAATAATTATATACAAGTAGACGAGACAGCCTTAAAAATTAAAAAAACAATCTGCTAAATTCTATGTCTTGGTTGAATTGACATAATAATATGCCACGTCCACGCATGACAAGAAATTAATTATTGTACACTGAACTGGAACAGACTGGATTTAGGCTATCGAGCTGGCTACTGTGCCAGTCCTAGCTAATTCTAACCAGTTATAACTAATTATAGTGCATGTTCATTTATGCTTTGGACTTGAACTGCTGCGATGCGCGATGGTAGCTCATATCCACAGATATCTTTCTTTTTCTCAAATAGCCGTTCTGAGCGGCTAGGAAACCAAAACCAACAGAAAGATATAGTATTTTTAAAGGCGTACTGAAATTGAAATAGCGTAATGTGTGTGCATTGTACATTGTACTAGACCTTTTGACAAACGCTTAACAACAACTATATATCTTACGAAGAATTTTATATTGTCATTTCATTTATTTATATGGAATATAAATATGAATTGAACTGATTGAAGCATTCTGGACATTGTAGTTTAATTGAACTCCATAGTCCACGTATTCCACTTTCACATAAATCGTCCTGGCTCCATAAACCATAATACACCTTTTGCTTGCTTGGAATGGAAATGGAAGTGTGCTTATACTTCCCCAATCTTTTGTCTTGTTAAAACAAAGTTATCAAAAGTGGTTTTTATACGTATTCCATTGCTGCTCAATAACTCAATACTGTCAATACTAATACCAAATAATACAATACATCTATAGTACACATAGGTATATGCACATGCACTAGGTTTACTAATTTCTAAAATTTTCCAGTCTCTCGCAAACAGTCCATGGCACATTTTTATAAAACTAGTTCTACTAATTTTATTACTAACTTTTATTAACTAATTTACACAATACTGACTTTTTTATGCAACTGCAAACTCAAAATTCTCAACATAACCGTCAAGCATAATCTGACCCTTTTCACCGCACCATGCACCAGCATGTTCGTGGTTCTGCATGCAAAGATTCACTTCATGACCAAAATAGCCACACTGTCAACTTTTTGACTTTGTCGTGTACTTACTTAGTCTCTCTAAACCCGCTCCGTAATCCGTATATTTAGTTTAGTAGAGTATGCCTGTTCCGGTACAGAAGTGAATCAGAGAGTGCATTATGCATATGCCTACTACCCTCCACGCTTTGCCTTGCTTCAAAATATATTGGTACAACAAAGCTATTTATACAGCAACGTCTAGTATGCTATTTTCCAGGTCCTTCTCAATGTGCATGTTAGCTCTGAAATTGAATATTTGATTTCGGGGGTTTACCCGGTATCGGAGCGTTGAAATACTGAAACCACACGCTAGCTAGTCTTATGTTATACCTTGTCCAGTACACAGTTGTGCTAAGAAACGTTGTTGGCGTTAAACCAGGTCGAACCAAACATATTCATTGAGAAAAATCAATTCATCGACACAAGTCACTGTACGACCGTGTTCGCCTAATTAAATAAAATATCTGATGCATATAGCCAAGCGTTGTGGTGGGATAACGTTCTAACAAAATTGTAAAAATATCAGTTGGTGTAAATGCGTTTAATATTAGAGAAGTGCATCACAAGCACCAGTAATTTATTCTGTTCGAAGGCTAAAAAATGTCAAATTTTTCATCGCGCTTAAAAGTTCACACTCTAGAATAACCAGTTCAAAATAAATTAAGGGGTTCATTTGATCTTCTGCAACTATTCTATTGAAGAATATGGCGTCTCTTACAGCAGCAGCAGTCCAGCCACATGTTTCACAAACACATGAAGTGCCTGTCTCGGTTACAGGAAACGCTGCAAGTGAAGTCATCCCCAAGACAAATGGAACATCGACACCTGCATCTACCACTACTCGTAAGTTAAAATTTGAATATTCCGTCTGAAAGTGTGCTTGAGAATTATTTAACAACGTGGTTTAAGAAAATTGTGAACCAGATCAAGACCGGCCATCTAATCCAGCACAAGCAACCACCGTTTCAAGAAAAGAAGTCGATATGTTCTATGCCTCTCCCACTGCGCATCACTGCAGCTCTATTTTAATTAAGTAATTCTGTAATTCAGGCAATTTATTTGTTCTGTATTCGTCGCACTTCTTGTGAATCGATATGAAACAAGGCATTTTGATGGCTCTGGCTCGCGAAAGGCGAAGCCGACCATCGGCAAAGGTCAAATTCACAACCATTGAAAATATTTGAACTAGGAAAAGCGCGTAACGCTGGCTGAGCATACAACGCATTCGCAATCTGCAGTCGTCGCATTCATTTGGGATTCGATATCTGATTCCATGTTCAGTTCCTTCTCAATTACAATATATAAAGGTCAAGTCATCGAATTTACTCTAATTCTACAGGTAATACTTAATTATTTTTAAGGTATTTTTATTGAGCTCAATTCCACATCATGCCTTCATGCAATAAGCTTGCTAGTCATGCGCGGGCGGGACATGGCGTGTAAGTAAAGAAGGCCAAGTCCGTAAGAAGTGCGCGGAGGTCAACATTGTGATATTTCACACCTAATGCTTGGAGGTCGTAGTCTTTTGTGACTGGCCAAAACCCTGTAGCAGTATCTGAGCTGCTGATTGACTGAATGTTCAATGACGCTTGTCTAAACCTGATGAATGTGAGTTCGGTGGGTGAGTAGTTGACTAATAGTCTAAAGTTCAGGTGGACTCCGAGCGCATGACTTGACCTTGACATTGTTGGCTTTGACACAGCTTATTTTAAAATATAAGAAAAGGTAGCAGCTTATTTCAAAATCTGTTTGAAATGGTTACAGCTTCTTTCAAAATCTGTTTGAAATGGTTACTGCTTATTTTGAAATATGTATGAAATTGTTAAGAAAAAAAGTCGAAATGCTATTTATTTGTGAGGATTTTATGTCTTTGGAAGGAATGGTATAGTGTTAGTTTGGTGTACAAATTTTCGGGAAGACAGTGAAGACGAATGACATTATTATACCCATTCGTTCTAGCTAAGTGTTTTCATTGACAATTTGTTCGTGTCACGATTTTACGCAATTGATGAGTAGTGCAAGAAGCAATGTGCGGTGATTTTCAATTTGGGAGCGTGACTTATTACCTATTACAAGGGAAGAGAAACACGAATGTGATAGATGCTATCCTTGTGTGATAATGGGTGATTGCTAAATTTAAACTTACTATATGAATGACACAAAGCAATGAGCATGGTAAAGTTGAGGAGAGAATATAATATAGTGGAATATTGTTCTATTCTCAGCAATATGGTTCTTGACATGAATAAGGGATATTGTTAAATTGCTATAGTAACCAAATTTATTTGTTTCAGAATACATCCCAGGTGAAAAGCCTATAAACATCGAATCGCAATCTCAAGTTACAAAACCGGTTTCCTTCTCGTCATCTGAACCACTCGTTGAATCTATAACAAATTCCAATTCAAAGTGCGAAGAGCCAGAAGAAACACAAGACATCCTAATCATGAACGGATCGCCGGACAATAAAGCTCCAGGCCCGGGAGTTGATGTGCAAACATTGAAAAAAGGAAAACTTGAGCAATACCCCCTCGAAACTGTACATAAGATTGGAGATGATGTGGTTGAACTTACTTCTCGTTTTGGCGGTGCCCCGAACCGAATTTCCCCGACTCCGGCTCCCGCCTCGGTTAGACGAGATGTTTCGAGTGGACTTGCTTCGAATCCTGCACCATCCAAGCATTACCAACATGAGCAAGGGGATGGTCATGGCATTCAAGCACAAGGAATAAGACAGAAAACAACTCCCGCCGCTGGACTCTTGACTTCTCCCGCGAAGGCAAAGCCACGTTCAGCGTCTGCTAAGGTCAAACCTATTGTTGCGACTACATCCGAAAGGGCTCTCTCAGCAACTACAAGTTCTGTCCGAAAAACTCGAACGAGTCCTCTTGCGAATACTTCGCCACTTGGCGCTTCTTCTCTTGGTGGACTTGGAACTCAACCACTTCGACCGTCTTCAGGCGTCTTTCGCTCGACCACAAGCTTCACTGCTAAAACAGCAAGTCCTTTAGGACAAAGTCCAAAGCTTTTGCCTAAAGCTCCAAAGCCGTTGACTACTAAGCTAAATCCATCACCGAATAAATTGAAGGTAACGATATATCTTTTTCCTCTGTCCCTCTTGTAATATGTTTCTGGACAAGCTGTTTTAAGTTGCCGATTTGAATCTTCATTGAGTGCATTTAATTTAGAACTTAAAACTTATTTATTAGAATATCTTAAATAGTTATGCATTTTTCAGAGGCAGTTCATATTCGGCACGCCCTTTTTTGGTTGACGCGTGTTAATGTGCGAATTAGGTAATGACGGCATGAGATAGCATTCTATACTCCAAGCGCTTTATTTCTTAGAATTCTAAATGCTGAGGCGGCCGAGGGATATTTCAAATTTCCATTTCCCTTTATTTTTCAATCGGAATAATTTTGCTTATTTGTATTCGGGGTGATTCTTGACTTGAGTAATCTCAATCACTCGAAATCTTCAGGCTATTGCTGTTAGGAATAGGAGAACCAATTTCCTCGGATTTATTCGTGCCGGATTTACATAAAAGAGTCATTAGAGATTGGAAATATCTTTGTGGTGTGACAGGGGTCGGATATCCGCTGAACTGGAACGTAATGTGAATGGTTAACCTTGAATTAATGGTTGGCTGAAAAAAGGAAGCCTTACCATCTGTCTAAATCAATAAGCTTTCGCGTTTCGCTTCAGTCTTCTTGCGTGCGCTATTGCAATTTTGCAGGAGTTCAGCTCGAATGTTGAGGAACTGCCGTTTAATGATGGAGGAGTGTGAAGGGAGCGCATTAACCGAATTAGAAACAGATATAATCTTGCCTTTTGCCCATGGTATGCAAGCTTAAAGTGTGTTCAGGCCTATATTTAGAATATTTTCAAAGCCATGGAAGGAAACTTCCGCTTTACCCTCCTCCTTGTCCCTTACTCTTCCGAATGGTAATGTTGTTTGGATTTTAGTTTCTGAATATGGTGTGAAGTTTACTTTGGTCTTGGTGAAGATTCTTCTTAATTGGGTTCATATATATGGGTTTGTCGACTGCCGACAGAACTGTCAGTCTCATGCCCAATGAATTGTAAAGGCAAGTCTGCTGCTAGTGTGGGGTGGAGATTTTTGACAAAGACAGAGAGACAAGCTGTATACACTTCTGTTCTCTGCACGTGAAGGATTGGAATTGGAAATTCCTGTAACATTACAAGGAACCGCATCCTTGTCTATAATGTAATCTTCATTGGAACCTTTGAGACCCGGCGGAATCCATTCCTACTCTGACACTTCTTTTATCTCATTTCATTCATGTGTACGCACACTACACAGAGCAGAGTATTATCGGATTTGCGGATTTAAAAAAGTTTGTTTGAGCTAGATAGATCAATCAATATAAGCGGCGAATATATGCGTCAAGGGAAAGGAAATTTACACACGATTTACATATACGTGTTTACACATCTTGGTTTTTTTGTCAAAGAACGCAGAATTCTAGGTTTTACGTGCAATCTTGCATTTGGTGCAATATCATTTGGTTTTCCCACCTAGTTTGAAGCCAACTGCCAACTCTAGACGTTGTCCAAAATCTAAATATTTGCTCGACTTTTTTATTTCTGGAATTCCTGCTTTGTGGCATTAAATTTACCATCACAGATCGCAACCCGTATGCGATTAGTGTCATAATATTTTTTTTGCATATTTCTGCTCTGACAGCTCATTTATTGAGTCATCCACCATTTATTTTGCATGATGGCCTTATTTGATTTAAAGTTAATGTATCGCACTACGTTCTCTGTGGTCTCCGCATAGCAGTCTTTGCAATTTGCAATTAATTTACACTGCACTGTGTCACCACGGTGTACACGGCGCAGAAATGCGGGGTCTTTTCCTTCCGTAGTAAATATTACGGTTGTTTTAATCCAACAGTGGTTTTCGACGTTCAGTGAGGGTGGAATGGAATTTGCGACGCAAACCCCAGCGCAGCTGGCAGAGCATAGCATATCGATCCCTTTATCCAGGTTGCCATTTTGCTTGCCAAAAGCTGGCGCCATGCAAACTAGTGAGTTTTCTGGAGAAAACTTGCTTTCCCTTCCTCCTGCAGTCAATGCCAATGCGAGCCCAGTCTTGTTACCAGGCACTTTTCCCCGTTCCCGAACCGCAGCCGTCGTATTGTGCCCATTTGTCCATCCAGGATTTTTCAGCATTTTCCACAGAGAGAAAGAAAGCCCCTGGATGAAATCGGATGAGTCACCCTTCTCAAGGTGCAAGTACAAGTGCCGCCACTTGCAAGTTTTCCAGTTTGTTAGATACACGGGTGAGTCATACAGGCACGGAATTTTATCGCTCGGGATCAACGCGGGGTTTATTTTGGAAAGTGGAAGTACTGGAATTGAATGGCTTAATATTTTCAGGAATGGGTTGTTTTACTTTTAGAATGTGGTCCGTCGGATTTATAATTTCAAATCTTGAGCGGAATCCGAAGACCTTTAGAATAGAAAAGTTTCTTAGAGTTCCGAAGTATTTGATTTGGGTCGTACTAATTAATAGTATTGACAAGCAAGCTTTTTCCGCGCTGATGTTTTTTGTGGAATGGGGGCAAACACATATCTACTATTTTACTTCACATGGTATGCTTATTTATGTATCAGCTCTGACTTTTGTTTTGGATTTAGCTTGAGGACAATTCCATTTTTTCACCTTGTGTCGTTTGTTCTAGAATATTTTTCTATTGCTTTGAAGGCGGCTACTGACTTGACGGACTTATTTCAAAGCCACAGATTATTTACTGGCGTAGGGCTGAGATTGCGTATTATTGAGCCATTCATACGGCACTACTATTCTTCTTGGATTTCAGATGAATGGTACGGATTAGTCCAATAATCCATACTGCGTTGTACTCCAGCTCTACTACCGCATTAGTCCGCCTATCTTTACATCCAATACACATTAAAGCTGACTTTTGTGATTACATCACAAATGTAAACATTAATCCTCTCCCTTTAGTTCTTTGCCAAGTACATCTGATTTGGAACAACTTACAAAATATGATAGACATTAAGTGGAAGAGGCTCTTGTACAACTACGTTTTAGATAGAATTAACGATTTGACACTATTACGACCAAATAATGTGACAGATTGAGATTAAGTAGTAGGTGGGTAAGCCGTCAAAATCGGGATGAGGACTTTTGGAGTACCTTTCCCGACTGAATAATCAAAAGAAAGGACGCATTTGCAATGTATTATTTTCTATGTGCGTGCCATATCTCATTATTCGTCCTGGAGTGGGACTGAAACTGGAGAGGTTATTTGTTATGCAGTAAAGTATATTGATTAACTGTAATGGGGAAGGAATGGGTCTATTTGTAGTTTAGTCATGTAGTACGAGTACGGCCCATACTCCAAACACCGCGCACACGGTATTCTTTACTCTAGACTGAGGCCTTCACTTCCAATTAAATGTCAACTCTACTTTAACCCTCCATCCCGGTCCCAACTGCTGGTGTACTCCGCTGGTTTACTGGATTCCCTATCCAATTCTATAAGGGGGGAGGTGGAAGTTAGAGAAGGGTTAGACTCGTGAATCGGGTTTCTATTATTATTACTTCTTGCGCTTTTTGTTCAGTTCAGTTCAAGCCTTTAGCATAAGATTTAACTTGTATTTATT
>JAAXYW010003680.1:0-10995 GCA_036851895.1 Orthonychiurus folsomi | reverse complement strand
CGGTGGTGTGAGTCCAGGGAGTCACAATGTCAATTGGGATTGTGGTCACAAATGACACTGACTTCAATTCTACAATGGTAATTTCTATCAAAATTGGAGGACGCGACGCGGCAATAAAACGCCGGACGGGGTGGAACGGAAGTCGTCGTCGTCGTGGCTTGATCAAATTTCTATCATTTGAACGTCAAACAAATGTTAATTGAGTTTTGGTATATTGTCACTTTGGTTTGCATGGTAGCTTGGTTTATACATCAATGGAGGGTATATTAGGAGCAGTGTGCGAACAATATCTGTGTAATTTGATGATAAATCTGTGCAAAGGATTTAAATTGCTGGTAGTAATATAATTTTGTAGGCAAATGTTATAATAAAGTGTGGTTTACTAACTCTCAAAATAAAATTACAAGTTCTCTATGGGTAACCATTGAAAGTAGAATTGATAATGGTTTAATTGTCCAACAATTTAAAAATTACACTTACTCTAATCTTATAGAATTAGAAATTAGTGTTTCCAGTAGAACTTATCGTAATAAAAATTTGGCGGCTTTTTGCCGCCAAATTTTGAACTTCAAACTATTGCAGCCATCCAAATTACAACTGTAGTGGTTTGGTTTACAAAAATTTCCTTTCAACTACATTCAACCTTGAAATGCACCCAAAATCCGCAGACATATCACATATGCCGTTCTTACCGCCATTGCCTTCATCACCCTTAATAATTTAAGCAGTGTATAATTCCCGCTAGAACAATGGAAAAATATAACTTATGGTCATGGCCAGGCGGCCAGGCCCCAAATGTCATCCGACTAATGGGTAGCATACGAGACAGACATGAACCATCAGTCGCAGTCAGCCTTCACCCACGACCATTTTTTTGCAAGTTCTCCAGATTTGCAATCCGCACACATCTGCCATGCCATGAGCAATAAGCACCTCACCGTTTGCAAACTCCCACTCCGCAAAGTCATTTTAAAGTCAGGCCGACCAGGTAATGTGCAGCCCAGAGAGGTAGGTGACTCGCCACGCCGTGTCATTGAATTGTGTTTTCCTCAGTTAATTATTAAGGACACGCACTTTGGATTTTAGACCAGAACAGCAAGCAAAAGAGGATGCAGATGTTTTGCTGGCATTGGTATTGCATGCATTGGCGCCATGTACAAATATACGTAAAGTATTCACACGTTTGTACATGTTACAGGCTATGATCACTCCACTTGTGTTCTGGTTGGAGGATTTGGATGAAAGGGAAATGGGATGACGAGAGAAGATCCTGATTGAATATGATGGAAAGGTGTACCTACAAACATGGAGTACACGTACAAGCGTACTGCCTTAATTCTAATCTTAGTTAAAGTGATGGGGGATAAGTACAGAGGGGTTTTAGTTACAATTTTGACAAAAATGTGCATATTTGTAAATATACGATCTCTCCAGAAATTCCCTACAATGTCAACTAACTTAATTTTTTGTATTTTTATTAGTAAAATTGATTTTACGGGACATATTAAGACATTTGCCCGAAATTTAGGCATTCAGAAAATACACTTTTCAAAAATTCCTAGGAATATGGCAAAATCAACGCAAGTTTTGATTTTCATTGATAATGTAGGCATTTTTGGCGAATCCACACATTAAAATTTGTCACAAATAGTAGAATCTTGCAAATAAATGCAAATTTATTGAAAATTATAAAAACCCCGCGGAATTCAACCCCATTACGCACGCCACCCTGATTCCATGCATAATGGCTCCACCAACCGTTTAAGGAACAAACGCCCGTGCAGTGAAGCAAGGCAAACGGGCAAGGGCAATAACTTTTTGCAAAAAAAAAAGTTATCACAGCACAGTATTGTACAACACAGCGTCTGCCTGCCTGCGCCGCGCGCATAGCCACGAAATTAGAGCTTCCCTTTGCCATGTACATGATAATCGTGGCTAGATTACTGGGATTACATCAAGGGCTAGACGAAGTCAAACCAAAGTCATGTTTTTTTTCCAAAAGTGAAAAGTCAAATTCACAGTGGCGCCTCGACCGCGGACTCGGTGACGCGGAACGTGTTAATGAATGGAACCGAAACCACACGTGGTCTTATTGCCATGCCATTCCTCACCTGTGGTCATTATGTGAGGAATTAAAGAGGGTAATTGGGGTCATGTCATAGGAATTCCCGAACTGATGGATTTGGCACGTGTAATTAATGGACAGGACACGCCCATGGACAACCAGGTAGGAAAATCCGAATTTATGACAAATTCGCGTCGTGGCACGGAAGGGAATCTATTTCCAGGTGGAAATACCCGGGCGTTTGCATGTCTGATACCCGTGTGTGTGTCAATTGTATGCATTATGATGTCTAATGCTATGGTTCGGTTTTCAAGTTTATTATTAGCATAAAGTGAGTATTATTTTGCACATTGTGTCATGTCATATAATATTCAGGAATTTCGATTCCAAGAAATAATCTACAATTCATGGATGTGTTTTTAACCAATTTTGTCACCTTGTTTTGCATGTTAAATGCATGGCGAGCGTAGGGAGTCATTTGAGGGCATTTGCAATTCTAGGAATTAACAATGGAAAATCCGAATTTATGACAAATTCGCGTCGTGGCACGGAAGGGAATCTATTTCCAGGTGGAAATACCCGGGCGTTTGCATGTCTGATACCCGGGTGTGTGTCAATTGTATGCATCATGATGTCTAATGCTATGGTTGGGGCTACTAGTTTATTATTAGCATTAACTGAGTATGATTTTGCACATTGTGTCATGTCACATAATATTCAGGAATTTCGATTCCAAGAAATAATCTCCAATGCATAGATGTGTTTTTAACCAATTTTGTCACCTTGTTTTGCATGTTAAATGCATGGCGAGCGTAGGGAGTCATTTGAGGGCATTTGCAATTCTAGGAATTAACAATAGATGCAAAAAAACAAACCTAATTTGCCATTGGATTTGAAAAGAGCAGGAAGTATTTTGAGGCACAGGTTGTTTTTCGCGTCGTATGCAAAAAAGAAGGAAGGAAGCATCGCCCGTCGTCGTACATGAATGGATTTAACAAGCAAATCCATGCTAAATAACAAACTAATGCATTAATGTACACGTAAATAACACATGTAGGTGCATACCTGGGCCTAATCATGACAAATAAAACTGTCCTTACGCATGCGTGGATATGCATTAAGTCCACATGTATGCATATGAATGTGTGCGTCCCATCATTAATCATTATCACTGCTGCCGGAGTGCCAATCCCTGCCTGTAATAATAATTGCTTTCACGTTTTTACCTGTCCTCCTGTGCACTTTACAAATACAACGTAATGTGTGACGCATAATGTACGTATGCATTTATTTGGCAATGAACTTCCATGACTGGCAAAAACAGGGTGATGAAATCCGAATCTAATTAAATGCTAAAATTGTACAGTACAATCTCTTGTCGGAAGGAGGCGATTTATGATAACATGATTATAAATAAATTTTAAAGATGAGCTAATCAGATTTTGAATACATTTTGGAATGGATTTTATTTTGAGATTGCGATTGTTGTAATTATGATTGGAATTCTGTATCGAATATGTAATACATGCATGATTTTTGCCAATTTTAATAAAAAAATGTATTTTTATTGATTTTCATTGTTTGAGCTGCCGGAATTGGGTGGGCAAGCACAGATCTGAGGTCAAATATTTTTATTGTTAATTTAAATAACAAAATTTGGTAGGTTTGCATTGCATTGGTATAACGTTCTTCAAGGATTTAAGCTACCAATACACACAAAGCATCGTAAAATCCAAGGACAATTGTATTGAATACTTATGTACACGTCGTATTATTAGGCGTGACATGTATCCAAATACAAATATATTATGATACATTCTTCCGCCAAATACAAAATTGGAAATGACGAAGTTGACGTTGTCCATGGGTTCGGCTGCAAAACATTTAATAATACTAAACTGAAGAAGGAAGCAATTACGCTTGTATTGAGCTGATAGCTAATTGATTCCAGTTAATACACATTACGCATTCACATTTTGAAGTACTTCATTCGCCAAATATTATGTGTGTCACGAAAACAGCAGATGCAGAGGACAGGGTCGGTCAAATATAGGAAGTGCAGCTGTGCTGTGCTGCGCTGCCCTGCAATGCGGCAGTTATGGTCATGCACATGCCATGCTAATTGTCATTATCTTCGTCAATTGATACTTACAATATTTATACAGAATTAACTCATTAATGGGGCCACGCCTCGCGTGGTCGTTTTTTTTTGAAAACATAAAACGAGCGGCGGGAATGACGCATGAGGATCATATGTACATTATCGTATATCGGTCCAATTTTTTTGCGAATTTAACTACCTGATCATGCTGATGTAATGCGAATGCAAATGTGAATTCGCAAAACGACTGACTGAGTTCTTCCTTCTAAGTCATGCATGGTCTTGCAAATCCTATGCCAATTTGCGGAGATTTGAATTGAGTCAACAACTCCAGCTTAGGGTGAAATGATTAGACGCAATAGCTCAATGTTCAGATGTATGGTTTCTAGAATTATTCATAGAAAAAGTGGGGTGAATCACTCGGATCCCTTCATGTATATATGGCATGACAAATGGGACAAGTGTGGATTACCATATCTGGTGGATAACTGGTTTGACCTTCAGAAGCATAATGCATCATCCCTACTTGCATCTCGTCACCCGTCATGTCATCTTGATTCAATATGTGACTGGAATGGAAATCATAAAAGGTAAGGATAAAGGAACATCCAATTTGTGATTCAAAATAACTTTATTTTGAAGAATCGAGTGACATATTATTTCTGTAAAGGGTACAAACCACAAAGGCTTGCAAGATTTTGTTGCTGTCAATATTATTTTATAAAGAAGTGGGTAATCTTTAGCTGATAAAAGCTTACTTTTGTATGAAATACCATTAAATGTACTACAAACCATCCAATTATGAGTCACCTGTCGCCCAACCTTTATTTGAGAAGTAAAATTCTTCGAATCTGA
Source organism: Orthonychiurus folsomi (assembly GCA_036851895.1). Taxonomy (NCBI): domain Eukaryota; kingdom Metazoa; phylum Arthropoda; class Collembola; order Poduromorpha; family Onychiuridae; genus Orthonychiurus; species Orthonychiurus folsomi. Next base: position 5,974 of record JAAXYW010003680.1, on the reverse strand, counting down.
CCCAATTTCTGATTCCATCACTTAAAAAACGCGTAAACTGTACATTTTTAAAGTCTCGGACCATTATTCCTGCGTACTTTAATCCAGTTTCCAGGCAGGCACCTGGCCGACGAGTACTTATATCCAAAATTTTAAGAACATTATGAAATGACGCAATAGGCAATACGCAATCCAGCGTTAGCTCATAAAAAACGACCCTTGCTACCAAATTTTGAGCAGATCGACGCGACGGACGTGCATCATTTAGTGGAGGCAGATCATAAAACACAACTGCTACTCTACTCTATGATAAAGTTTATTGATGAATTAATCAAACCCCTTCTCCTCCCGTCGCGTCGCGTCGTAAACAAATTGAAATGATTGTCACGTCCTCGAGTAATGCAACCCAGCACAGCCCAGCCGCAGCATTTGTACTTCCAGCATGGTTCACTGCTCCATAATCCATTTCAGGTCATCGTCATTTCAAATACTCAAGTCGGAATTATTAATCTGTCATTCCCTCTACATGCGAAGGATAAACACTTCAATTCCATCTCTTAATTGAAATGAGCATTTAACATTACGTGTACGTGTACATTGATCCCTTGACCAGACGTAGGCGCACGTCCGGTGCTGTGCGGTGCAATGCCTTGCCGTACAAAAAACGTGGATGTCATCACATTTGTCAACCGTGGATCTTAGCACGTACAAAAATGTATGTAACATATACTGAGTTGCATGGAAAATAGGAAGTAGGAAATAGGAAGACACGCATTTACTCCATTGAAGTAAATGAGATGCGTTTATTTTGGTACTTGGACTTGGACACGTCGACGTCGACCGACGCGACGCGACGAGACGGCAGCAATGATCTTCAGAAACTGGCAGCCACACTACAAGAATGGAATGGATTCACGTGTATTGCACAGAGACAGATATTTTCTCAAGTATGTAATGTATGTACGCGTCTAGCCAAATCATCTAATTTTAGAGAAGGTAAATATTCTTTCGACAATTTCTTTATGGCAGAGATTTAGGCAGGGCGGGCGTTGGAAATAACTTTGAACTTGGATGAACGGGAAAAGTCGGGCACGTGTCGAAATAGGCATGAGTTGGAGCAGAAAAAGTGGAAACAACTGGAATTTGGTATTTAAAACGTACGTTTATTTCCCAACAACACTCGCGACGCGACGCGCGGATTTCAAAATAATTCCAACCGTGGTATTTTTAAACATGTTTTTTGAAGAATTTCTCAAATAGAGTCACAGCTTTGGAATTCTTACATAATTTCCAAATTCTACACAAATTTTCTGCTATGTTGCCTGAAAGCAAGTCCCCATAACCCTAATCATCTACTTTTGATTAACCATTAGTGATGAATGACTCCCACATTATGTTAATGACTGGGATTTTAGCAAGAAACATCATTCTGCAATATCACGGAGGAATTGTGTGGTTTGGAAAAATACTGGGGCTCGGCAGTAGAAATGGAGGAAGAAGCCATTCCCATTTCCTACGCAGCGCAGTCAGCATTCACTCCAGACACTCTTCGGTCAATGAAATGGAAATGATGTCGGGCGGCTTACGTCTTACGGCTTATCTCCCATATGGTCCACATATCAGTCACATGTGTGATGTGTGTGTTACGTAACGTATAGCATATATAACGTTGTGTCGTCTCGTCTGCTGTCTTCAATCATAACCCACATCGGATATAACTAGTTTGAAAACAAATACAAGCCACCCATTGGAATTGCATAACAAGTCAGTTCAGACGACATGGATTGGAAATCCGCTTCCGTGCGTATGTACATATGCCTGCATGGGTACATGTAAACAAGGGATCATGATAAAACGTCGCGCCTTGCCGTCCCGTGCAAATGTATGCAAATTTAAATCGGGGTTAGTTAACCTCAACATAACCTAAGTCAAGGTTGACAGAAAAGAAGAGATATTGAACTGACAGGACTGACCGAGTATGTACTGTACGGAGTACACATGTACGTACGTACGTAACGCACGGAGTTAACGGTTGATGACCTGCTGTGATGCGAATGTCTTGTCATTTGCAAAACGCAAACTATTAAGTTGCTAATGGTGTTATTTGCAGGGGATGAGGTCACCTGGAGGTGAGGGAGGAAAGTATAATGAGAATGAAATGGAATGGAATGAAAATAATAAATGTGAGAAAAAGTGGACAAACCTGGTCCTACCACATGTACGTTTTGCATCAAAAATGAGAATTTGCAAAATGTTGGACTCAGAAGCAAAATTTTGATTAGAAAAAATTCTAGGTTTTGGTATTTATTGTCCGAAAATGTGGAAAATATGAATTAATTTAAAGAATTTTTTGACACAAATGAAGAAAAATTCCATGTCTGAGAAATATTTAGTCAAAAAATAGTCTTGTAAATTAAACGTATATGGTATTTGTTGCCTGACGTCTCAAAGACGTCCGCCCGTCCCTCCGATTTTGAATTACCCGCCTACGCCCTGAAGTACTTCCTTTGTTTCCCCATCCACTAGTCCGCTTTGATTCCGCAACCTCTTGTCCATCCGTGGATTTGGCAAAGGCTGTCTTCCGCTCAAGTAGGGAGTCAAGGGCCTCAGGCCACAAAACACTTGAGATCTCAAGTTGTGGAATTAACTTTCAATCTCGTTCATTCGAGTGAAGGCGCCAAAAGCTGCTGCGCTGCGCAGCGCTGACAGCAATTACATCAACGGCGGCACAGTCCAATCATTATTATTTGCAATTTGAGATGTGCCCAGCCGAGAGGCCGGAATACACACAACCAAATTGAATGACGGGATCCGGTATGGTTGACCGCCGAAAGATTTGTATTCTTGTAATGCATTCCATTGTCATGCAATTGTGTTGTCGTCTGTCGTCCGCTGCCATGCTGTTGTTGATGAAGATATTCAAGTTCAAGGAGGTCCGTTCGTATGTGTATGTATTGTACACACAAAAAAATCAAACTCGTTTTTGCATGTAGGTAAGGTTTGTATTGCGTTTCTTTGTTTCACTGCACTGGGTTGAGGTGTACTCTACGTATGCCAATTCCTTAAGAATGTTTTCCCTCCACAACAGAAATTCTGGCAGGAAAACAAAGTCAGGTGGTTTAATGGAGAATCAAACACAATTTGAATGAGCAAAATGTTTAAGGCATATTTTGGTAATGCTACATAACATAGGTAAAAGTTTTCCAAAAGAAAACTGCTAATTTTAAAACTTTCATAATTAATGCCAATCAGAATTATTAAGTATGTATTAGAAAATCCATGAGTAATGCTATTCTACGTGCCAAATATAATGCAAAATCATAGCATGCAACAGTATAATTTACAAAATATTCAACTTAATGCCAGAATTGTTGTAACTTACGTCTGATATACTACATCATAAACGAGGCATTGTCATAAAGAAAACATGTTAAATGCCATCCCAGTGCTAGTAATTTTGTACCTGATAAATGCAGGACCGACCACGTCAAAAAAACTTGAATTTATATCTAACCAAATCCCCAGTAAGTAATCGGCAAATATATCCCTCCCATTCCCATCACAAAAGACATGAACCATTCAAATGTCCATTAGTTTCAGCATTTAACCAATCCGAACAGAATTGCAAGTCAAAGGAAAATAGGATCCGAATGGAATCCCGGACCGGTGATTCCGGAAACGGAGCATGACTCTCTCCACCGCCGCATGACGCGGCGCGCGCGGGTCTTCTCCTTCCTTCCTTCCTCGCCTTAGAAAATCCGCCTCAATCCCGACAGCAATTAATTAACTAATGGGTTTTTGGGTAATCAAGCCACAACACAGGGACCACATGTATAATGGATGAATGACTCCCACCCTGTGCCGTCGTAAATGAGAAAACCCAGATTGACTTTTGATCTCATTTTAACCGCGCGACTATTTATGGGCTCCTTTTGATTGCATTGATCTAACTGGATTTTAACTTCATGGCAATGGCATGGCTTCTGCCGTCGTCGTCGTCGTCGGATTCGTGATTTTCTCCCGTCCCATGCTTGTCAAACTAAAGATCCTTCGCCGCTCCACCTTGTGTATTTGGCGTTGGCATGGATCTTGGACAGTAGCTGCTTTTACTTTTTGGACTTTCCCCGCCCGGTTTATACTGCACATTACGGATGGACATTTGATTTAACCCAGGGGAACCTTGACGCGACAATCTTCCCTTTCACCTTTCCAAATCAGAAGGTGAAAACGGACAAATCCTTCGTACGTCATGTCAAATGTCGCATTGGAGTGAATCAAAATGTCTAACAGATTGAACAGTTATCCGATTTATCGGAAAGTGCTACGACTACGAGGCATGGGTATTGCAGTTTATTGTATGTGTTCGCCCACGCGTTTTATTTTCTGGTGAAATTTTATTTTTCCAACTTATTGTGTATAAATATGATATGGAATATGACAGCCGTGTCGTGGTATATAGTATAATAATAATTTGTGTACAACAAAGGATTATAATTTCATATCTCTTTGTATTTGATTTTTGTGTGGTTTTATTCCTCCATGTGGATATGTTTAATTATATGATTTTTATTTCAGCGCACTCTGAAAAAGTATACGTAATTTAAATATCTAGTAATACTGCATATCACTTCGTTTGACTTGACTTATAAAGATTTATTTGTGTCAAATGTAAGCCGTTTCAGAAAAGAATCCATCAACGACTCCTCCGAAATTCCCTTCCTCCTTCTTGAGGTGAATAAACCTGGTCTTAACCAATTCAAGAGAAACTCCGAGCCGTCCATCAAAATAAGAACTTTCTCCTTCTGCTAAATTTACATACACCACTACCACTAGTGTCCTTAGTAAAATGATTAAATATCTCCCCTCATACTCGCCGTGCCGTCCGCGTCCGCCCATCCGTTCAAGAAAAGGAAAATAAACACAACTTTGTTCATTTATCACAAAGAATATTGTGAAGGATGTCAAAAATTGTGAACAATTGTTCAGCTGAAACAGGAGAAAGTAGCGTAGCGTAGCCCATGCCCTCGTACGTACAATGTATGTAGAAAGTAAAAGTTTGCTTTCACCGCGGCCGCGGCCAACCCAGCAGCGGCAAATCACATATCCCACTCAAAGGAAACTTTCCTGTTAACAATTTTCTTAAAGAAAATACTGACTCGGTTCAGTCAGACCTTAATATTTCCCCAGACTCCCAACTCCCCATCCCCCGTCAACGACACCCAAGTATCTCATTCTTATTATCCTCTTCCCATAGCATGGCCGGTATAAGATGAAGACACGATTGCAAAAAAAAGTACACTCCCCAAAATGCATGGAGTTGACAGGAGGGAGCAATCCGAAGAGGCAATCATTAGAAAATATGAGATCCGACCAACTCGGAGGATGAAAAGCGCCTATTTCAAATACGTAGGAAAAAAAAGCAAAGGGAAAGTTCCGTATTCCAAGTACATGTAGTGTATGTATTTGAGACCGGAGGGGTGGGTGGCGGGTGGATCCTTGAAATTGACATAATTTAGAGCAGGATAACGGCAAAATTCTGCGTTACGTTACGTTATGTGATAGAGTAATCGAAATTTAAACCTATTTGCGGAAGGATTTAGAAAAAGACATTATGCATTGAGCACAGGAATAGATGGAAAAGGAAATCCCCCTTGTCGGAATTATTGGGGAATATGATTTCCGTGGATATTATAGACTGAATGCATAATGGATACATTGTGTACGGTACATACGACACTACGATTTGGTACTCAAGGCAAAGGGTTTTGGTGGACGAAGAATTAAATATCAGCATTTATTATAACCTGGAGTTACAGTATCGAATAAAATTGTTCTACTTAAATATAAGTGGCTTTAAAATATTTCTTACATCAGAATGTGTGCAAAAATTTTGCCAATTTGACTACAAAAGTTGTGTTTTTTACAACCTTTTAAAATACACAACTGGAAAATGGGTGAAAACTAAACTTTCCAAAAAATAGCAGACGTCTTTCAC
>JAAXYW010003679.1:0-10998 GCA_036851895.1 Orthonychiurus folsomi | reverse complement strand
TCAACACTTTGTCAGAAGGTGGAGCACCAAATATGTATAATGCTTCCTACATAACGCGTAGAGGCATCGCTTCAGTAATTCCGTTAGAAGCAACTCTTGTTTCGGTTAAAAACCTGCCGTGAAGCGCCTTGGAGTGCAACTTTAGGACGTAAATACAAACAAAAGTGCTTCCGGACGGACGGACAGAAAATACGATCGAGCAATACCTGTGCCATATGCAAAAGCATGTGTGCTCAGTAATAAAGATGAAAGACAGGAGAAAATACTAGCTCCACTGCTCAAAAAGCCTGACATTGTTTAAGCTTACATAGGATTCACCCACTACTGTGGCTGTGTGGATAGTATTACCTCTACCTCGACTTTTTGTTAATATTTATCATGGGCTAGGAAAGAAATGACACTCGACAGTTGAGTGACAGCCTATTGCAAACACTCTTAACCTTCACCCTCGCCCAGTCAATCCTTACTTTACTTTACGTACTTATTCTAACCGTCTCTCATAAGCCTTTCGTCGTTTTTCTAAATCGTGGAAGGTAAATCCCCTTGAATTAGATCACGATATTTTACAACGCACGAGAAATCCGCCACAACCCCGAACGCAGGGCAGTGCGTGTGCGTGTAGAAGCTGTGAGCAAAATCCCTTTATGTTGTACATGAATTAAAGATTGATTAAACGGACCACGGAGTCGGAGACCTCTTCAACTTGTCAAAAGTGAAGTGCCTGTGTACGGACGTACGTACGATAGGTACGGCATGGCATACAATAGAAAATGGATTCCACTACGACCCACAACGCGCGAGAATGGCTGACTAAACCGAGAGATAATACCCGGGACCGAATGGGAAAGCCCGTGGAAGTGAATGATTTAATAAAGTGGATGGTTGTGGTGAGATTTCAATGGGGGGGGACTTCGTACTAGAAAACCACAGGATAATATGGAAACGACCTTTTATGTTGCTCCGCATTCAGCATGGCATTGGAATCCAATGCAACGCATTTTGTATTGTAGTGCACGTATTTTGTATTTCGTACATAACGTACGTAGAAAATGTGTAGTAGTAGTAGTAGTAGTAGTAGTGGTAGGAGTAGTACATATTCTTGTTGGTGAAAACGTGAAAAGTGCGAGTAACGAACGAATTCAATGTTATGGGTATGTGTGTATGTGCCAAAATACCATGTAACGGGGGCGGCGCGGCGGCGGCATGGATCCTCCCAGTTTACGGGCTTGATTTCCGGGAGAAATTTAACTGAATTGAAATCCAAAGGATATGAGAACACTGTCACTGCATTACGTATACTACGTACGTACGTGCGCACATCGTTTTTCTCACTTTCGTGAAAGAAGTCTAGAGGATTGTGGGGTGTGTATTTTCATTGTTCTGTAACCATTGTGTTTTGGATTCAAAGCACGTTGTGAATATTGCATGGCAAGCGGCTATCTTCTCCTCTGCTACTTTGGTGGAATCCTGTGTGGGCAAGGAAATGTTTATAGTAGTTCTACATAGTTGGTAGGGAAAATCAATGTAGTGTAATGGATGGATTTAAGTGTTCAGCAATGCAAGTTATCCAAGTATTTATAAAAGTGGAAAATAAAAACTCAAATTACTGTGGGGTTTATATTATGTACGGGCTATACTAAATGTTGCTGAAAACGTAGTGTTTTCTGTATTTTTTTGGCAAATTACATAAGAAATTAATTAATTTGTATTTTACTATATTTGGTAGTGTTTAGTTTTCTAATTTTGCCATTTGATTTATTGGATTGGAAGTAAGTAATTTTGATTTTAATACTTCAGAAGGCCTATTCAGGATAGGGCACGCCATAACCTCAACTTGCTTACGTACGTTGTACGCATACCAGAATCTCGCATCTCTCGGATAAATATTTTTATATTAGCTAAGGACAGGAGCGGGGATGAGGAAGAGAAGGGGTAATTTTGGTTCTATTATGATTGGCATTTGAAGAAAGACGAGCCCCATAAAATCCCATGAAAAGAAATGCACCACTAAAACCATAATGGAAGGACCTTTACCGGGCGATTAGTCCTTTGCTTCTCCATGCTTTCTTCCTTTAACCGCCGGTCATAACCTCCGCCTGAGCCTTGTAATGATTTTAGATTGGAAGACATAAAGTCCCAGTAATGTTTACCATTTCCAAAGATATTGAAGAGGATGTGGACTTGAGTTTGATGGATGGAAGGGGGCTCAAGGGAGGCCAATAAAATATGCTTTCTTCGTTTAATGGCATACTTAACATCACAAGTGCCTTTGCCCCATCCTGTCCCGTCCATTTCGCGGTTTGTAATTTTGCATTAGGAGCAGGTCAGTAATATAAATGTGCTGTGCTGTGATGGGGTAGCGAATATTATGCATTTAATGTTTTTATTGTCGTGTCCCATTTATTGGTAATGTCGGAGCTGAAATTCACGGAATTTTGCAAACGTACACGTGCCAAATACGTTGATCTAGTAGTATTAGTAAATCTACCCCCCTAATAAGGTATTTATATCCGAGAACCCGATGATTTAATTTGCAGACGTAACCCGCCATGGCCGCCGGTGGTTTTGGTCTTACTAAATTAGACTGGCTGGGAATTTGCCTCCCAAAATTCAAGAAGCAAATGGAACGCGGGGGGACTTGCTTTACGAAATTCGGTGGCTTCTATCACACTATGACTATGAACGCGGCAAGTGCTCGTTCTTCACAACGGGAGATATGACCTAATGCTAAAACCTCGACATTTCATTTCGACTTCAGTTCAATTTATGAGTCATTGGTTGACTCTTAATCTGTCTTTGTAGGCGGATTTAGTGGGAGAAACCCCGCATCGTTTTATTTCCTTCAGCTGGGCTTACAGTACTAAAATCCATCGCAGAATTCAAGCAGGTAGGTAGACGTGGACTGGCGGTAGCCAAAACCCTCGCCTTTTTCATTTTAAACTTAGTTATATGTTCCAAATCGATTATTATGGATGAAAAACAAACTGTAACTAACGTTTCACAATTTAAATCAATTTTATTAAAATAATGAACGGAATTAAAATTCGCAATGCAAATCGCAAACGGAATTGAATAGCCTAAGCTAGGATTCCGATGATCCCATGATATTATTTGTACAGAACCAGTCGGGGTTTTCGAATAGAAAATTTAGAGTTTAGTTTGACTACTCCAAGTCCTGGAATCCTGGAATCGTGGAATCCATAATACGTACCTCCGCTGTCTTGCCTTGCCTCACCTCAGATAAAGGCGGCAGATTTCAAAATCAAATCCATAAGAAGATAAGTGGAAAATTGCGGAACTGGGTTTTTGCGGGGATCTGAATTAGGGGGCCAGATTAAACTTTGGGATCCACTTCCACCCTTTATTTGCCGAGTATTGGTTTTCGTTGGAAACCAATATCTGTATTCCATGTAATCTGGATGGAAATAAGTTTGATTTTTTTTTCGGCGGCGGGACGGTTAAATCTTCTTTCAGTCTCCAGGAAACGGGGTTGAAGGCAATAAGGCGGTTCGGGATTCGGCGGAAACCATATCCTCCATAGATGGAAGGAAGAAAATCTTAGTACTCAAAGTGCGAGCAGTCAAGGGGAAAAGGAGGTGAAAGCTCTTTCAGGTTTAAAGTGGAAAAACGTATCTTTTTCTGGGCCGGATTTGCGACTTAGCAACTCCGATGCCTCCGTCCGCCTGCCATTCTTTTGTTCTTCCATACGTACGTAAGTCTCCAGCCATGGTTTCCGCCTGTTTCAATTTCATTGTAACTTACTTATCATTCACTTTACTATTTTGGGGGTTTTCTGCGGGAGGGGTTTGTGGGTGGGAGTTTTGGATTTTGTGATCCAGTCGTATTTTTTGAATTGGAAACTGACTGTGGTCTTCAGTTTTATAGGTTACACTTAACGCGCACCTTGCAATTCCTGCAGAAGCAGAACATCCATATTGTTCATTACATTCAATCAAGTACAGATTATCATATCAATATATTTTTATTATGTCTACTAACTTAAATCAGATTTGGACTTGTTTACTTGGTATATTTTACTCGCAAATATTTACACTTGATGCAAAAAATAGGTTTGTCAACAGTTCAATTTGTGTCTTTATTCAAGGTTTACTCACTGTCTCAAGAATTAACTTTTACAAATCACGGGACCAGATTTCCAACAGCAAATCACTACTAAGAACAAGCAACAATAAATAATTTACATTGGGCGAACGTAATACTGGCACCACTACGTATTACCACAGTGTTAGCTACATATGACTGTTTATTAGATAAGATTTGAGTATGTATCATGTGCAAAAGTATATATTATCATGTACAAAACACTTAAATTAGTTGTCACACAGAGCTAATGCACTGTGTTAATGACATTTAAATATCCATACTATTTTTCTGATTTGAAGTGATATTCATTGAAGTAGCGAATTGTTGAATAAGTTACCTATTATCAAGCCAATTAAAAAAGAATTCTGCACAATTATCACAAGTTGAGAAAACTGAGCCCCTAGATTTGCAAAAGTTTGCCTCCTGCTCCACTCCATTGAATGCTTTGTGTTTCCCAAGTGTTTGTTCGCCTGGAAAGAAGCAAGACTGACATCTCACTCCAAGTGGAGAATCAATAATCATTCATTACTTTTCACAAAAAAGACGAGGAACTCTTGGAAAAGCTAACGCATCCGCTCCTCTCCCATCCGAAAAACAAAGTAATTTAGAAAGTCAATTTCCTACATCCATCCCATTTTCTGCACTGCCGTCAGTCATAGCAGCCAACTAAGCAGCTGGGCTAGAATTCACACAGCACACCTCCAGCATCCAAAATGGTGAAAAAAAACGCATTAATTTCCCAAACATCTTACCAATTTCAAATCCGTTTAATAAAAATGTAAAAATATTGAATAACGCAAATGCTGGATTTTGTCGAAAAGTAATTCACTGGATCGGGCCGCTCAAAATTTTGCACTCATTTCTGATAAGTACAACACACTGGATGGGAGGAAGATTAATTCAGAAATCAGGTGGCATGTTGAGAATATATAATAGGGAGGAGGGCGGAAATCGCCCAGCTGCCGAAGCTCTACTCAAGGAAACAATTGAAGGAATCAAATTACTCGGAGTCATGTCATTCACGGGCTCGACGCCTCCTTCCACTTCTTCCGAGGAGGTCGTGTTGGACATTTTGTGATAATGAGGCTTGATATCTCCTCGTCTTATTTAATTAAAGGTCTCGGGCTCACTCAATCTTCCTCCCTCCCTTTTCAATCCGGTGGCGTTTCCCGCCACGCCACGCCGCGTCAGGCGAGACACACGCTGCTATTCACTCACACTCCAGATGCACGTACGTGTCTGTCATGTGATTTTTCCGCCTATTCTTGGAAAAAAGGATGAGGTCAAGAAACTGTAATCTTTTCTTTCGAACTGGTATTATTTTGCAAAGATTTCCTACTAGGGATTACAATTTCCTTGTACAGGCATAACATCCGCTTTCTTATTAGTTTGAAGGCAGACTGGCAGGGATTGAATGGAAATTAATTCCATGGCTCCCACCAATAAGGATATGGTTTCAAAATTAATTCCAATTCTACGAATGTTGTCGTATGGGAATGGTAGATACATACATACGTTGTTTCAGCCTTGTAATTAAATTTTTGATTCAATAGGGTTCATCAAATTCTCCTACCCAATCATTCGCGTTCTCTAATCCTCCCCAAGGTCTAATAAGTTAAATTAGAAATTGATTGTTGGTAAACCTCTCAAAATTTATTTATGATCAATACTACATTACATTTACATTTACATTACCCCCTCAAACCCAAATAGAAGTACATTTATTAGACAGACATCACACGTATCGTAGTAGACAGGTTGCATGCATGCAAATTTTTGCACTCTAAATTTCCTGGCAATTCGCCGCACAGAGCGACACAACGCATTTAGATCAAAAGGCCTACACAAATACATATGCAACATTTGGATTTGCATTTGCCCAGGCCCGGCCGGTGAATGTACATGTGTGTGTGTGTGTGCATTAGAAATCCAGACGGGCAGACAGTCAATTTGCCTAATGTGCATTACGTCCCCGCCCCGTGTTGTTCGTGGGGAAGAAAACCCCAAGATTTGTAACGGATGCTTCTGATGTGGACGGAGTTACTTGAATTACACCTAAGAATGAAATACTTTCCATTTTCCAGTCCAATAAAAGATGGGATTACCCAGTTTGCGTCCCTCAAACTACATACATTCCGCGTCGCGTGTCTTTCCCCGATTCTCCAGTTTTCTTCACATTTCACATCTGCCACGCCATAATCCAAAACCACGTACGTACGTCCGTCCGTCGCATCCCCACCACCCAGCCAGCCGTCCCATTACAAAACGAGGCCACACTTTAAGTAACTGCTGTTTTTATGACTTTGCTTTGTTGTTACGTTATGATCATCCTCCCTTCCCTTCAAAGTCCAAGACGCGTCGCCGTCGCAATGCATTTCCTCATATTCACATCCCCCAATTTCTGGCGGCTGAAGCGACTAATTTTTCATAAAAAAATGAAGGTCTTCATAACTATCATTCAATTGTTTGGATTTCCATGTTTAAAAAAATCATTTTCAAAATGTCTGGCGCCTGGTACCAAAAACACGTGTTATAACATACACATACACTATGCACGTATACATAGGGGAATCTTTGTCATGTCTCCAAGACGCTGCGGGGCGATGGTGACGTGATGTAAAAGTATGTCAACTTGTATTATACAGGCAAATCAGGCTGTTTCCGTTCTATCCCGACCATCCTGTTTCTTCCATCAAAGGAGCTACAGTACGTACGTGCATTTCACCAATAGGTAAAAGAGAAGGCGAACGTCTTCAGAATTTTTTTTCGACTTTTTTTTTCAAGAAAAATGTAAGAGAGTGGGATTGGGAGTGACGGTCCGAGTCCCGGATGTGTATTTGCATGGCAGGCAGGCATTGACATGGATGAGAGGAAACTGGGAGGACCGGACTCCATTGGACTGGATTGGACGAGAAGATGTCCGTCTGTCTATTCACATTCTTGGCGGACAGTCGCACCCTCATTACCCATATTGCTATTGCGATTCCTGGACAAGTCTTCAATGGGAGGGTGGAGTGGACCGTCCCATATGCGATGTGATACGTACGATGTGGTGCGACGGATGGCTGGACTTGCCCTATTTGCGTCCCCAGCCAACCATGACCTGCTATGGAAGTGTAGTCATGTGGAAATGGAAACATGGAATCAACTAACCAAGGGTTGTAATGAGGAAATGGGCCAGGGATGCGAAGTGCAAGGATCTAGAGTGAGGACATATTTTGGGATTGTTAAGACGTTTTTCTGGTGTAGAATAAAAGTCGGACATGAACACAACAACGCTTTTCATTCAATTAAAATTAAAATTATGAATTAAATATTTGCCTTTTGAATTGCAATCTTTGACTGTGCTGACAGCAAGGGATTCATTTGTATGATCACGGTTGCCTGATTTTGGACTGCATATTAAATTCCATTGCTCTGCGGGTAATTGATTTTTTTCCCGTTTAACTATTGTCATTGACCGAAAATTTATTCGCAGAATGCACCATTCTTGACATAAGGTCGCAGCAGCTTGAATAATTGAGTAACATAACTTATTTAACTTAAAGTATGATTTTTTAGCTATTTTTTTACTTCATTTTTCACGATTTTTCTTTGTCTAGTCTTGACATGTCTAGTCAATTATATGCATAATTAACTCTAGAAATAATTTCGCCTTGCTGTCACGCTTTACACACACAAGGTTTGGCGGATTGTGGATTAATTTTATTAGCGTCATTGAAAGTATTCCTTATAACAATAAGAACAGAGTCACATTGATTCATCAATAAGAAAGGACACACATCCACAGATGGAGTTTTAAAACCCCGAACTTCCCCCTTTTTCCGCAATGTGGAAAAGTAAAAATCCTGGAGGTTAAGAACAAGATGTCTGCTTGAGAAATTTGACTAAATGAAAGTTGTTGTAATGCACGTATGACCCAGTTTGGGGTGTCAAATGGGAGAGGTGGGTACGCAGTATTTTCTTATAAGAATATTTGATAGCCAAAGTCTCTATAACTTAGACAAAATGTCACCAAACTTTTCTCACTGGAGTTTAATCTCCTGAATAGGTCAAGAGCAAATTCCAAGTCGTGGATTTAAAAACTGCGTCTTTCACTGCAGCTTAGTTAAAATTAAATTTTAGAGATAAGAATTTGCAAAAATCCACGTGCCTGTCGATTTGCTATTGTTAAAATTCCACTTCATAATTAAATTACATGTTTTCTCTGCACCTAAGGTGCCTAAAGTGTAATACGATTACATATGATTCTCCATGTGGATTTAAACAAGCATAAATTACCAATTCAAGCAGTGGAACAAGAAAATCATAATTCCAACTCAACACCACACCTCGCGGTGCGGCTGCCCTAGAAATACATGTGTCGCCCCTCGCATATGGCCGGAATGAAAGACTAATGAGGAGGAAGAAAGTCTTGGCGTTGATGACTTGTTTTTGCCTCAGGCACGTCTGTCACCATCAACTTTACAACTTTTCGTCTGAAATAATTATTCGTATAATTCAACTATCTCATTTTCCCAGTTTGAGTGGAGAAACTCATAATTGCTCGCCCTTAATTTCCATTCCCTTGGAGGCGCCCCTCGCCTCGCCGGCCTTAATTACCTTTCTTTGCCTTGAGTCATAGCCAGACCCCCTTTCCATTGACGGCGACACCACCACTTGCAGATTGCTTTGCAAAACATTGCAAATTCTTGAAAAGCAAATTAAAATAGTAGAATTCCACATGTACTGTACAATGTGATGTTTTTGCTATGTACAAATTCACTAATTAAAGAATTATTATTATGTAATTTTGATAAATTGTATACTTTCCAGTAAACGGAATGGGTAAAAATTTATGTACTATTTGACACGCATATAGCAAATAATTTGAAATTTATTAGTAGGGAGTGAAATTAGCATTGAAATGGGTAAGGATTCCTTGGAATGGATTGGAATTGTACCGTCACGTCTTATTTTATTTCCTTTGCATTGCAGTTTCAGTCGTATATTTCCTATGCGTACAAGTATAACTTTGCACATGCAAAGAAGCCTACGCACCGGCGAGGCAGTTTTCGCCGCTATTGCTAATTACTCGAACAATAAACCAAGACTACCAAACCAGCCCACTGCTTTTTTCACCCTTTTCTACTAATAATTCATCATATTAATTTTCTAATTAGTATTTCCTTTCTAATGCCCCCCACTTTAATTACCCATGAGAGGAAAAACCCCAAGAAATTTATTAGCCTTGGAACTGGAGTTGAAGGGAATTTCCCGGAGTTGATTTAAATACAGGAAGAAAGTTACATCCCAATACATGACAATGCCAGGAGAAGGCGTGGGTGGATCCTGTATGTATTGTACATAAATTTGGAATCCGATTCACACGGAAATCTATGTATGGTGTGGGGGTGTATGTACATTCAGGAATTTGGACGGACTCCAGAAAATTCTAAACCGGAAAGGCACCTAAGTTGTGTTTCCGTCTCCTCTGTCCTTTCACCGGTCCTTTCTCCACCCTTTCAACATTCACAACTTTGCACAGTGGGAGGCCTTTCCCATTCAAGACAACCCACACATGCAAAAATATTTATGAATTCACTGTGAGAAATTTATAGTTTTTGCAAATTTTTGGCAAACATTCGCATTTCACGCCATTTTTTTAAAAATATTTTAGTGCAAAAGGGCAGCTTTTAATTACATTTACAAATGCGTCATTCACGTTATTAATTATCGGTTTCTTTGTTTTTGTGGAAAAGTTTTTTGTCAAGTCATATTTTTAACCAAGGGTCCAAATTACCTGGAAATCAGTTTTCCACTCAAACCATCAGTTTATGCAAAACTATTCCTCGGGCCCATCTAAAGTCATGTATTTTAACCTAAGACTGAAGACAGGATTCAATTAGCAAATTATTTTGCAAAGCTTGACACTTTTAGAACCCCTGCCATGAGGAAGAGATCAAAGATCCTTTTCCTTGTAGGGAAATTGGGGCGCGGAGTCGAGGACTGGAAATAGATTAGGTTTTGACTCCACCGACTTCCATGAATATGATTAGGCGAGGGAAGGGAAGACAAGGCATTTTCCGCTGATGTTAGGAAAAATTATACGCAACGTTCCTTGACGACGTTCGCCTACAAAACCGTGTACCCCCACCTTTCCTCGCTTCGTTCTGTTTTCCATAAAATGAGAAATTGTGCCGCGCGGTTGAGTACGTACGTACTACTTTAGGGCCTAAGCCCGCCTGCTTTATCCTTCAAAAAATAATTTATTCTCAAAATGAGATGGAGAAGAAATTACTCTTAAGACGAACAATGGGTTGGGGTTTTATTATATTGTGCTTAACTACATTTAAATTATCTCACAATATTTTTATTTAAAAATGTAATGTACAAATATGACGATTTCTGCCATGCCCCACGAAAGAGAAACCCATTAACAAAATCAATTGTACTCCGGATTAAAATCCGAGGTCCCATGCACCTTCCTCCGCCCCAAATTCTAAACCAAAATTTGCATAGCAAACGGAATCCAGAAAACATGAAAGATTAGGAGCTCCGCCCGACTTGGCACGGCGCGGCGCGGGACGAAGTTACCTTCGCACTTTCCCGCTTCCACAAACCCTTCACCGCTGGCCCAAAGTGTGAAAATTGGAAATGAGACTCGAGTGAGAGAATTTATTGAATTATTTATACTCGACTTGGGACCTTGGAGTTTTAGGGAGTGGAGGATGAATGGGGAAGCAAGGGAGGACTTTAACTTTCAGAGCGGAAATGGAAAACTCATTTCATTCTCTGTCAAATTCCCTTCCCTGACTCCGATTACACATTCCTTTCCCCTTCACCATCCTTTTAGTCTCTTACGGGCCATTGACAAATTTCCACGAAGGGGAAACCAAGGAGCTATCAAATAAT
>JAAXYW010003678.1:0-10999 GCA_036851895.1 Orthonychiurus folsomi | reverse complement strand
GTGACCCGTGACTCGTGAGCCGTGACTTTTTCACGTTTGAGTCATGACCCGTGACCCGTGACTCGTAAACTTTTCAAGAATTTCGTGACTCGTGACCCGTGACTCCTGACTTTTTCACTTAGGTCGTGACCCGTGACTCGTGACTCGTGACCCGTGACTCGTGACTTTCTTAAAATTTTGGCCGTGACCGTGACTCGTGACTCGTGACTTTTTTGTAAAACGCCCATCACTGCCTACAACAAACATAATCTCTACAATTTGATTGGATTTCAGGAATGAAATATTTGGTTGGCTAATCACATGAAAAATAGGACTCCACGTTGGTGTTGTCAATTCCTCAATTAAATCTCCGTATTCTCATAAATCCAAGTGTGTATTACCTGTCGTCAAAACGGCACAGACAAAAAACTGCAAATGAATTAGAGTTTTCCAGCCGAGTTGCACGGATTTTGAAGGGAAGTAGAAAAGATTTGAAAAGGACGTGGAGTTTGAAAGTTGGGTTGGGGGCGCCGCCGGGCCGTTCATGGATGAGGATTTCCTCGTGTCTTTTTGCCCCACGCATCCCTCTCTATCACTGCACACAGGTTCAGATTATAACGCATGCCTAGTTGTGAGCGAGCCTAGACTAATTTTAAAGATGACTGGCATATATGTTTTCGATTTTTTATGAATAACTTTAAATACATTTAAATTAGATAGAAAAGTTATTCTGCAAGAGTTTTAGTCCTCTAAATGATACTGCCAAAATCTGGCTCATTCAATTTCAATTGCAGTTTCAAAATCCGCTTAAAAGAATCAGTTGGGAATTTTGTGGGATCAATAAAGTCAACCCATACTTTCAAATTTATACGCATTCTGTTTATGTAAACGCACATAGTACATATAATTATAATATAGCCAGTACGTATCATAATGTAGAACAAGGGCACATAGCCTTCGTGTAGTTATACTTAAACCCAAACTCCAGTTGAGTTGGGACACATGAAATACCAAATTGTTTGCCCAACTTCATTGATGGAATTGTTGGATTGGTGGACTTCATACCGGAGGGCGTGGGATCGGATGAGGATGCACTTGCTGCTCCGCCCACACTTACTGCACAAATGCCAGCACACCCCCTTCCCCAATTTCAGGATTCCACCCACCCACATGTTTTAATTTCATTCTAGGAACTGGAATGCTGAGCTGTCGCAAATCGAATCCCTTGTCCTAGTATAATAGACTGCTGGATTCCACTACTTCGGCTAAGGGGTCTTTCTTTCGAGAATTCTTGGTTGGGGTGTCTCTCATTGGATCCGTTGGAACAAGGTCATCCGCATCTGCGTGGGTTGAGGACTGTATATTCCAGAAATAGGCACGATTAATTCGGATTACTCTAATATTCTTAATCAAGGTATTGAATCTCCACTGACCTCTGTCTGTTGTTCTCCCGAGTGAGCTGCCGTCCGTCTTGTGTCCGTCCAATGATGAGCCCCATCTGAATGCCTTCCCGCAAACATCACACTTGTAAGGAGTCTCCCCAGTGTGAGTCCGAAGATGTTGGGTCAAGTTGGCCAACAATGTAAACTTCCGTCCACAAAATTGGCACTCCTCCAGATTCTCACCCGTGTGCAGTTTGCTATGACTTTGAAGCCTTTTCATAGTCGGAAATGCTTTGGAGCAGATGGTGCACTGGAATGGTTTCTCCCCAGTGTGAGTTCTCAAGTGAACAGTCAAATCACTGGATGACCTAAACTTCCACCCACAGAAAGAGCACACGTGGTTTTTATTCCTAGTGTCTTTCTGGCCGTCATGGACAGTTCTGATGTGTTTTCTGAGGAGAATCTTGGTTGTGAAATTCTTGAGACAATGCTCACAGTTATGGTTCCCTTGCCGAATGTGCCTCTGCATGTGTTCCTTGAGCGCAAGTCCATTCCGACAACTTTTCCCACAGATCGTACATTCTTGAGGATCGTCGGGTAAGTGGGTTTCCAAATGACGTTTCAATTCCGTGCTCACAGGGAAAACCTTCCCACAAGTGACACAAGGGTGTTGCTTTGCCTGGGGATTGTGAAATTTCGAGTTGTGGGCATTTAAACTATGTATGTGAGCAAAACTTGTTCCACAGATGGCACAGGTGGGCTTGGGTTCTATTTTCTCTCCGGTGTGAATTCCGATGTGGGACTCCAGGGTGTACCGGTGCACAAATTCCTTACCACACCCTAACGTGGGGCATTTGAAAAGTTTTTCTCCCGTATGACTTCGCATGTGCCTAGTCAGTTTATACGAATCGGTCCACACTTTATCGCACAGGGGGCACACGTGCAGGTTGTCCGGGCAATGAACTTTAATGTGATCGTTTAAATGTTGTTTAAAGCGGTATGCTTTGGGGCAGTGCGGGCAAGGGAAAGGCCTGGGCTCAGGAGCAGCACCCATTCCAGGCGGGTGAAAGGTGACGGAAGTTTCGCTCTCTTGGGATTCCAGATTGGCGTCCGTTGGTCCAACATGAAGAACGGAATTGGCAGTGCAGTGATTATTAAGTCCTTGCTTATTATCGGATGGAATGTGTAGTGGATCCTCAATATTCACTTCCACTTGCGTGTGGGTTGAAATCTGTACATCCTGTAAATGAAATGAACCATAGGAGTCAATTATAATTACAGAGACTGACATACGCGGAGCACCACGAGCGCGGGTTCTGCCACATACGACTGTTTGTGTACGGAGAACACAACTGGCACGTTCTAGGCTGGATAATATGTCAACCTTCCAAACAACAAATATTGTTTAAGTTTCATTCACCTTTACCGGTAGCTCCTCAGGATGAATTGCCAACCTGTGCCTTTTCAGGGTTGCATTGTCCCTAAATGCCCGCCCACACACACATTTGTGGGGGGTCTCCCCAGTGTGAGACCTTATGTGCCTATTTAAGCTTGTCTGCCATGCAAACCTCTGTCCACAAAATTGGCATATCTCCAGCTTCTCCCCAGTGTGTACTTTCAAATGAGCCCGAAGCTTGTCGTTAGAAGGAAATGCCTTGGGACACGAGGTGCACTTGAAGGGTTTCTCCCCAGTGTGAGTTCTCAAGTGTATGGCCAAGTCACTGGGTGAACTCCATTTCAGCCCACACAAGGAGCACTCGTGATTTCTATTTCTATTCTTGTTGTATGACCGGCCATAATGGACAGTACTGATGTGGGAGTTGAGGTATTTGTTGGTTTTGAAATCTTTGGCACATTGCTCACAATGATATCTTCCTACCCGGTCAATCTGACCGTGCTTTTGAACGTGTTTCTTCAGTGTAAGTCCGTTCCGACAACTTGTGCCACAAATCGGACAATTTTGAGGATCGTCGGGTAAGTGAGTTTCCAAATGTCGTTTCAATTCCTTTAATGAAACACAAACCTTCCCACATGTGACGCAAGGGTTTTTCTCAGGATTGTGAAGTTTCCTATTGTGGATTTTTAAACGTCCCGGGTTGGCAAAACTTCTTTCACAGATGGCGCAAGTGGGCTTCGGTTCCATCTTCTCTCCATTGTGAGTTTTCATGTGGAACCGCAGGGTGCGCCCCTGCGCAAACTCCTTCCCGCACCCATCCGCGGAGCATTTGAAAAGTCTTTCTCCTGTATGGGTTCGTAAGTGCAAAGTCAGTTGGGAGTCGTAGGCCCATGCTTTGTTGCACAGAGGGCACACGTGGGGTTTGTCCGCAGAGTGCACTTTCCTGTGCACGTCCAGATGCTTCTGGAGGCGGTATGTCTTGGGGCATTGGGGACAAAGGAAGGGTCTGGGCTGAGGCGCAGAACATATTTCGGGCGGGTTTGTAGTGGCGGAAGTTCCTTTTTGAGATTCCGGGTTGGCGTCCATTGCTCCAACTGGACGATCCATTTTGGCAGGAGTGATTTTAAACCTGGCAACATACAAAGTGGATTTCAAAAATTTTATCTCGACAACCACAATACAAAGAATGTGGTCCGTGGTTCAAAATAAAACACAATGAGGAATGAAAAAAAAGATATTTGTGCCCGAAATGCAAAACGCACGATTTAAAAATGAGGTTACTTCAAGTGTATTATTTCTGCAAGCTGTATTTCTTCCCATTGAAAACATTTGACACAAATTTAGGGGATTCGTCGTAACGTAAATAGTGCTGATGGATACGAGAGACTTGGTGGAGTTCAGCTTTTACAGCAAGTCAAATCGAAATTAATTACGTTTCCAGAAACTGGAAGCTTTACCTCTGCCCTGTAACAAATGAGCATGCAAGAACCATATTTCAATTAGACAGTTGTGATTCCGTCGAGGCAGAATCTACGACGCAAAAAATTTAAAAGCTCTGATTTTCTCAATGTGACATATTGGCCAAATAATAGTCAATTAAATTCCGTAAATTCCCTACCAAATTCATCTCAACAACTCAAGGAATTGCATGGAAAAAGATCCTATCTAAAGTCTCATAGTCAATGAGAAAAGTCAAACAGAAACTGACTGTTTGACTTGAAAACGGGCTAGGGTTACCCTCCATGTTAATAATGAGTAGCTCATGAAACAAATCATTCGACCGTTACCCTTAGCAGCACACATCCACTGCTTTCCGCAACGGACTCCGTCGCCGCTCGCCCAAATGGACTTGAGATGAAGTTCTGTTCCAAATCCAACAAGAAACAAAAATAATCTCAACAACAGATTGGATTGCAGCGGTGAAATATTTGGTTGGCTGATTTGCATCAAAAATAATACTCCACGTCACGTTGGAGCAGTCAAATCCTGAATCAAATTCCCCTCAAAAATCCAAGTTTGCGCACTACCTGTCGTCGAAACGGCACAGACGAAAATCACACTTGAAATTAATTGGAGTTTTCCAGTCGAGTTCGGGCGGCGAATAATGTTGAAGGAAAGTCAACTTTTGCGGAAATGAAAGAAAATGTGAAGTTTGAAATTGGGATTCGGAGCGCCTATAGGCCTATACATGTGCACGGAGATGGGGACTTGCACCTTGCCCCAACAATCACAACCTAACCACTGAGTGCCACTGCCAACTAATTGCTTTTACTCGTGCATGGAATACCTTCCACAACATCCTAAAACTATATTATAAGATGATTTGATTCATTTTTTACTTGGTGGAGTTGCTTTGATCCCACGTTTGTATTCTTACCAAATATTGGCTAAGGTCAAAGGTTAACTCTGATAAATAATAATAATAATTAATATTTATGAATCCAATCAATTCACAATTAAACCATTACCCTTTGGCACCTAATATCCACATCAGTTCTAGTAGTCAACCTTCCGCACCGGATTCCGTCCAAATGGGTCTGTCCTCCGCAAGTGTTCCAAATCCTACACGAAACAAACAGGCGAAGTCATTTCAAACGTCATGTGACTACTTCAGCAGCAGCAGTAAAGTATTTGGTTTAAAAAAGATAAAGAATGCAAATGCTGGAACTGTCAAATTCCGGACTCAAATCCCGATATTCTAATACAACCAAACTTGTACTACCTGTAGTCGAAACGGCAGAGGTGAAAAACGTAGTGGAATAGTGCACAGAATTGAAGTATTCCAGTTAAGTTTAGTTGTTGAAGGGAAGTGTATATTTTGTCGAAGAAATGAAAAGAATGTGGAGTTTGAAAGTTATGGTTCGGGGCGCCGGGCCGTCCATGGATGAGGATCTCCTTGTGTCCTCTTGCCCCACTAATCCCTCTTGCCAATATTTGTAAGTCCCAAATAATTCCTGCATTTATTAATTAGTGCTATCACTCCACACAGGTTCTCTAAATAATATAACGCATGTCTATTTGTGAGCGGATTTTGTGTATTTAC
This sequence comes from Orthonychiurus folsomi, assembly GCA_036851895.1. NCBI lineage: Eukaryota > Metazoa > Arthropoda > Collembola > Poduromorpha > Onychiuridae > Orthonychiurus > Orthonychiurus folsomi. Next base: position 5,199 of record JAAXYW010003678.1, on the reverse strand, counting down.
GGGCTAGACTAATTTAAAAAAGATGACTGACATATTTTCGATTTGCGTTTACATGAAATAAATTTTGAAAAGTTCTTCAAGAGTTTTGGTCCTCCAATGAAATTTCCAAAACTAAAACTGGGCTTCATTAATTTTAAATGCAGTTTTCAAATCCACTTAGAAATTAGCTAGAAATCTTGTGCCATCAATAAAGTCAAACCATACTAGAAAAGTTATACGCATTTTATTTTATTTTATTCATTAAAGTGTTCTACAAAGGCATTCATGTGTACAATTAAGACACTTACAAGGTAACATTGTGTAGTGCTAATCAAACCTACAGTTCTCACTACACTATTTTAGCTCCCCTACTCATCAAAACAATATATCCGAAAACCGTTTTTTGTATAATGCACCATAGGGCTTGTGAGAGGTCAAGAAAGGTCGCACGGTTGGCAATTTTAGCACAGGAAACCCCATAAGCGACTCGATTCGCCGTCCGACCGTCTTCCTCCGCACCCACCGCTCTCGACCGCCGCCGTCGGAGCGGAGGAAAGCGGGCGGGCGGCGGCGATAGCCACAGCCGAGTCGCTTATAGCGTTTCCTGTGTTAAAATTGCCCACCATGCGACCTTTCGTGACCTCTCACACGCACTAGGGCGCATTAGACAAAAAACGGTTTTTGGATAAGTTGTTTTGATAAGTAGGGGAGCCAAAATAGTGTAGTAAGAACTCTAGGTTTGACTAGCACTACACAATGTTACCTCGTTAGTTGATTGCCTAACATATGGTAACACAACTCTCAAAAATAAATAATTTAGAACTTTCATAATAATTCTGCTTATGTAAACGCACATACATATAAATTTACAACCAGTACTTAACCTTAATGTAGAACAACGTTAAGACAGGCTTCGTGTGGTTATACTTAAACCCAAATCACAATACATTGACATGACTCACAAAATTGTTTGCCCAGCTTCATTGATGGGTTTGTTGGATTGGTGGACTTCACACCGGAGGGCGTGGGATCGGATGAGGATGCTCTTGCTGCCCCGCCCACACTTACTGCACACATACCAGCACTCCCCTCCACTCCTCAATTCCAGGACTCCACCTCCCGCATCTTTCAATCTCATTCCTGGAATTAAAATGCTGAACTGTCGTAAATCAAATCCTGTGTCCAAGTACAATTGACTGCTGGAATCCACTACTTCGGCCAATGGGTCATTCTTGTTGGTAATCTTGCTTGGGGCAGCTGTCATTGGATCCATTGAAACAGGGCCATCCATGTGTGCAAGGGTTGAAGCCTGTATATTCCAGAAATAGACACAATAATTAATTACGATTACTCGAATCTAATTAGGCAATTTTCTTAATTAAGGTATTGAACTTCCACTGACCTACCCATTTCTGTTGTTCTCCGGAGTGAGCTACCGTCATATGTCTGCCCAGTGATGAGTGCCACCTGAATGCCTCCCCACACTCATCACACTTGTAAGGAGTCTCCCCAGTGTGAGTCCGAATATGACGGGTCAAGTTGTGCGATAATGTAAACCCCCGTCCACAAAATTGGCACTCCTCCAAATTTTCCCCAGTGTGATGTTTTCTATGACTTTGAAGCCCTCTCCTAGTCGCAAATGCTTTGGACCACATGGCGCACTTGATGGGTTTCTCACCGGTGTGAGTTCTCAAATGAGCAATCAGTTGACTAGGTGACTTAAACTTCCGCCCACAGAAGGAGCAGGCGTGGTTTTATTTCGAGTGTCTTCCTGCGCCTCATGGACAGTTCCGATGTGTGTTGCGAGGATCCTCTTGGTTGCAAAATTCTTGGCGCAATGCTCACAGTTAAAGTTCCCGTGCCTTTGCACGTGTTCCTTGAGTGCAAGTCCATTCCGACAACTTTTACCACAAATCGGACATTCTTGGGGTACATCGGGTAAGTGGGTTTCCAAATGTCGTTTCAAATCCGTGCTCACAGGGAAAACCTTCCCACAAGTGACACACGCGTGTTGCTTTGCCTGAGGATTGTGAAATTTAAAGATGTGCGATTTCAAACTTTGTATGTGACTAAAACTTGTTCCACAGATGTCGCAGGTGGGCTTGGGCTCGGTGTGAGTTCGAATGTGGGACTCCAGGATGTATCGGTGTACAAATTCCTTTCCACACCCTACCGCGGAGCATTTGAAAAGTTTCTCTCCCGTGTGACTTCGCATGTGCCTAGTCAGTTTAGACGAGTCGGGACACACTTTATCACACAATGGGCATACGTGCTGGTTGTCCGGGTTGTGGATCTTTAAGTGGAGGTTTAAATATTTTTGAAGGCGGTACGTCTTGGGGCAATGGGTGCATTGGAAAGGCCTGGCTTCAGACGCAGCACCCATTTCGGGCGGATGAAAGGCGACGTGAGTTTCGCTTTCTTGGGATTCCGAATTGAAGTCCGTTGGTGCAACTTGGACATCCAATTTGACAGAACAGTTATTATTAAGTCCTTGCTTGTTCTCGGATGGAATGTGTAGTGAGTCCTGAGCATCCCCTTGCATGTGGGTTGAAGTCTCTTGATTCTAAAAATGAAATGAATCACATGAGTAAATAATAATTGTTTGTAACAAGGTATGTTTTTGGCTTATGGGTCCAGACCGGACCACCGCGTGCGCGGGTTCAGCCCCATACGAGGAAAACACAAATTGCATCTTGTCGGGTAAGACGGACAATGTGACAGCATTTCAAGCAACAACTATTGTTGAAATTTCACTCACCTCTTCCGGTTGCTCCTCCTGGTGAATCGCCAACCTGTGCCTTTTCAAGGATGACCACTCCCGGAATGCCATCCCACACTTGTCACATCTGTATGGGGTCTCCCCAGTGTGAGTCCGAATGTGTCTATTTAATGTTGCCTTCCATGCAAACCTCTGTCCACAAAATTGACACTCCTCCCCCTTCTCCCCCGTGTGTGCTTTGCAATGAGCCCGAAGCTTGGGCTTAGTAGAATATGCCTTGGGACACGTGGTGCACTTGAAGGGTTTCTCCCCAGTGTGAGTCTTCAAGTGAATGGCCAAGTCACTGGGGGCACTCCACTTCAGCCCACATAAGGGACACACGTGGTTTCTATTCCTCCTGTATTTCCGGACAGTTCTAATGTGGGATTTTAGGTATTTGTTGGTTTTGAAATTTTTGGCACAATGGTCATTGGGTTTGGGCTCCATCTCCTCTCTATGCTGAGTTTGCATGTGGAACTGGAGGGTGTCGCGCCGAGCAAACACCTTCCCGCAGTCATCCGCGGAGCATTTGAAAAGTCTTTCTCCCGTATGACTTCGCATGTGCCTACTCAATTTATACGAATCCGTCCATGCTTTGTTGCAGAGGGGGCACACGTGGGGGTTGTCCGGAGAGTGGACTTGCATGTGGAAGGTTAGATTCCGTTGATGGCAGTATCCCTTGGGACATTGCTCACAAAGGAAGAGCTTCGGCGGGGGCGCAGAACATATTTCGGGAAAAGTCAAACGGAAACTGACTGTTTGACTATAAAAAAATGGCTAGGGTAATACCACACTTCCTAAAAGTTGGAATTCATGGACTATTCCATTATCCATTCCAATCCAATCCATGGATTATTTAATTCCATTCCAACTCAACCCATGGATTATTCCCTTGCATTCCAACTCAATCCATGGATTATTCCATTCCATTCCAATCCCTAATCCAACTTTTTGGGTCTTAATCCATTCCAAGCTAGCAGATTTTTCGTGAAAAACATACTCATTCCGAGTACGGGTTGAGTATACTCGTACATTTTAGGAAGTGTGGGTAATACTAATAGTGAGTAGCTCATGAAACAAATCGTTCGACCGTTACCCGTAGCAACACACATCCACTTCTTTCCGCGACGAACTCCGTCGCCGCCCGCCCAAATGGACTTCAGATGAAGATCTGTTCCAAATCCTACAAGAAGCAAAAATAATCTCAACAACAGATTGGATTGCAGCAGCGGTGAAATATTTGGTTGGCTAATTTGCATAAAAAATAATACTCCACGTTGCAGCCCTCAAATCCTGAATCAAATCCCCGTATTCTCAAAAATCCAAGTTTGCGCACTACCTGTCGTCGAAACAGCACACACGAAACTCGCACTTGAAATTAACTGAAGTTTTCCAGCCGAGTTGGGCGAATAATGTTGAAGGGAAGTCAACTTTTGCGGAAATGAAAATGTGGAGTTTGAAATTGGGATTCGGAGCGCCGAGCCTATATGTGTGCACGGAGATGGGGACTTGCACCTTGCCCCAACAAGCAGAAGCTAACCACGGCATTTCTCAATATTTCCGAGTACCGGTTAATTGCATTTACTCGTGCATGGAATACCTTCCATAACATCCTAAAAATGGATTTTAAGATGATTTGGGGGGATTTTCAAAATGTGTACTTTTGCAACATGTTCCATGCTCGCATTTACTAATTCAACCACTAAAAAGAGATTCCACAAATATTGCACTTGATTTTCTGTAGGTCATGCTTATCTTTTTTTGTCGCTGGAGGGAGAGCAGCTTTGATTTGATTCTAGTTGACAATAAAACTAAACTGAAACTGTAGGCAGGGTTTATTAAAATAGGTTCCTCTCATTTGACTGTCATACCTTATTCATATGTGATATTTTTTAGTTTCTCCAAAAAAACAGAAGTGAACGCACTTGAACTTTGACCAGGAGGACTTTTAACCATTTTTAATTAAGTAACTAAGATTTGAGAATTTATTTTGCAAGAGATTTGATTTATATTCTCATGGTCAACTAACAGGGTCCGAAGATGACAAACTATATGGGATGGCACGGAAAACATCAAACATGATGCGGCCATATGGTCAACAACATGAGTGAGTCAGAAAAGAATGTAAAGCCCAAAAAAGTAAGCAGAGAGAGTAAGATAAGATTTCTGAAATGCCAGCTTGGCAATGTGATTTATTCAGCAGAAGCAGCTTTGTCGCGGGGGAGTTTAGTCCATCTAAATTGGTAGTTACACTGTACAATTACGTAATGGAAATCAAAATTAGTGACGCTTCTAAGAAAATACAAGTTTCACCTGTCGAAATTAGCAGGGGTGGCCAAAATACAAAATAAACTCTGCAAGCAGAGATCGAAAAGAGCAGCTGCAAAGCTATCAGACACATTCACACAACTTCCATCAAACCCCACAACACAAGCTCCATGAAATCCCATCCTCTCCTCAGC
>JAAXYW010003677.1:0-11007 GCA_036851895.1 Orthonychiurus folsomi | reverse complement strand
TAGGGACAATTCCCAAACTGCTTATGGCGGTTTACATTACGCAAACAATTTTGTATCGAATTTTGGTTTGAATTTAAAGCGGTTGCTATGAGCAACAAACCCAATTTTAAAAATTTCAGGTAAAAATTATGGGCCCCTTTTCCGCGGATGGCTTCATATGTTTGTTAATTAAATCCAGCGGTTTAATCCTGCACATTGATTCTGAGCTGCCTTCCAGGCCCAAGTAGCCGCAGCTGATAATACCACATTGGTGGATAGACAATGGCGTGCTATTATTTTTTTAATACCAGTGATAAGACTTCTAATTAGCACTAGCGAGAGTAGTAGTAGAGTAGATTAACCAAATATAAACGGAGTCCACATAAAAAGAGCCGCGTTCTTCACATTAATTCAAATCACCAATTAAATACGTGGCCAGAAATTGGCAGACTATTGTACGGAATACTACTACGGGAATGTATTGTGCAAATATGTGTTAAAAAATTCCATGTCTGTCTGCAGCAACGACACCAGTATTCAACAACAAATTTGTGTTTTATTGTGTGGCAATTTTGTTTTGTATTAATAATAACACGCGGATATTTAATTGGAGAATTTTGCAAAAAAAAGGTTTTATGTTAAACCAATATAAGCATTATTAACCGACACGGAAAAATATTCTCATATACTTAAATAGCTTTGTAGCCACAGCTACACTTGCCGGAAGCATCAACTCCACCTCGTGGGTAGCCACCTCTGTCACAGAAACTGTCGCACCAGCCGCTGCCACCGCCGCCGCCACCACCGCCTCCGATTATCTACACAAATACATTTTTATTATAAGTCCATGACAAAATTCTAAAGTTGAGTTTTTGGAATCTTACCTTGGAACCACATTTGCATTGTCCGGTGTAGTCGCATCCTTGTCGTGGGAAGCCCTGGCTGTCACAAAAACGATTACAGAAGTCTGGGGTGCATAGAGCAGCCTGTAAAAAGTTCACGATTTTTATTATTTAATATTGAATAAATTCATATTAGAAAAACACAAGACCAGATTCCCTGTGACAAATAATAAATGCGTAACAAATGTTTACTTACCGTGTAGGCTACAAAAATTGTGAGCACAACGAATCCTAAGATACACCTCATTTTTAATAGATTTATAAATTATAGTCGTGGAAAATAACACTTGGAGGATCTGCTTGGTGGCAAGTGCTCGGTTTATTTTTGCAGCCAGTCTTATATAGAGCGGCAATTAAAGGAGAGCTACATAAAAATTCACCCTACCACATTTTGAAGGCGGAGTAATTATCATTATACTATATCCGGTGGCTAAGTGATTAGAGTTGTAGTGTAATTACTACCTCAGCACTATTGAAAGGAATAGCCGTTATTCAAAGGAGATGCCGACCGCACCGCCAAGTTTTACACACGCATGCATAATCAGCGGTTAATCCTAACGAGTAAAGTTATGTACATAACACGTAGTGCAGTAATGACAAAGCTTAACACAATATTCAAGTGTAGTATTAATAATTAATTGCACTCGCAGATAAATTAGCTTAACTGTTATTTTGAAAGCGTTAAAATTTTCATAGAAAATAAACACTACACCAGCTAAGCCAAGAAAACACCCACAAATGGAGAATATTGAAAACAATCTAGAATTTGAAGTGAGAGAAAGCGATTTGGGTCCAACCAAGAACGCATCCACGCTCCACTCAAGTTTTGCATAACGAGTCCTCCGAATGTGGAATTCATAGTGGAAGGACTCATCCACTATTCCGTTTTCCATCAAACGTCGAATTGCATTGCGATATGTCCGGAACATAGGATTTTGCAATCAAAAGGTCATTATTTACACCAAATCCGTTCTTTGTCATGAAGCAGCGTTTCCCTTGTTCTACTTTTGCGAGGGTAATGAATATTTTTATGTTTGCTGCCGAATTCTCAAAAATTGCCATTCCTTCTAGTATTGGCTGGAAGGCATCTCCGCCGGCAGTTGCTATATATGCGAAATTTGTCTTCTTCATATTTGGGTATCCTTTTTGAGCAAAATATTTGATTCCTTCTCGGACATATGACTGCTCACTTTGATTGAATTTGTCTTCGCCTCCCAAATAAAATAATCCAACTTTGTAGCCTTTTATAAGCAAATCCTCTAGCTCCAATTGCTTTGGCTTTGTTGGGGCAAGCAAGCGACTCGTGATGACCCCCTCGTATCCATAATGCAGCACAATTCCTAACATCATTAATAAAATTTGTAATTTGGTTGGGGATCGGACTATTTGTCTTAGCAGAATGCAAATGACACAAAATACACAATCGATTGGTTTTCTGTAAAACTGTCTAGAGGGTAGCATAATCATTGTGCAAGCAAGCACGATTCCAATCCATGATTTGTATTTGTAAGGCGACAGCCAAATGTCCAGAGTCTCCTTCTCCAATTCAACTTGATTTACGCAGTACATAAATCTAGTCTCATCTTTCCTAACGGGGTCAAGTCTTTCGAATGGATCATAATGGTCCGCACAGGAAAAGTAATTACAAAAGCGTGATTCCTGGAAACCCAAGGAATGGAAAAAGTCATCCCGTTTTAATGTAAATTCTGTCAAATCATCCAAATATTCAGTCGTCGCGTTTATGATCCTGGAAATTGTGTTAGTTATACTGTGCACGGATGAACAATATTCGGGGTTCACAAAAAACAAGTCGGAATTGCACTTGTCCAGGCCTACGATAGGCGGAAAACTTACAAGCAATTTCTTTTCAAATAAATACGATGCCCAACGGGAATCCGAGTAAATTTCGCCATCAAAAATTGAAAGGGGAGTTGAGATATGAGGGGGATTTTCGGATTTGCATTTTCTTGTCCAACAGTTGAGTTTTCCGGAAACTATTCCAAACTGGTTGTACACAAATACATACGTCGTAATATCAAATCCATGCGGTATGATCAATTTTATTTCCCCATTCACAAACATCACAATCATTGTTTTTGCCTTCCATGGTCTGAGCGAAGACTGCAGTTTGTCGTAGAATGCATTTGTTCCTGCAGTCAGCGTGTTGTGCATGATCATTTGTACAAAACAGCCACCGATTTGATATTTGTATGGAAATCTTAAGTATGTTGAACCGTTCAGCAGAGCAGTGTTTACTAGCCATGGCTGAAATGCAAATCTCGTACGAACGTGTGACGCAAACTCCAAAACAACATTTATGATAACTGGCACAAAACAGCCACCGATTTGATATTTGTATGGAAATCTTAAGTATGTTGAACCGTTCAGCAGAGCAGTGTTTACTAGCCATGGCTGAAATGCAAATCTCGTACGAACGTGTGACGCAAATTCCAAAACAACATTTGCAGAATCAATATTTTCCTTAGCAAGCCTTGTCATTTGAAATGTACAGTTTTTTCCAATAGTGGGTTTTCCATGACTTTGCTCAGAACTATGACATCTGTGAAGGTGGATGAAGTAAAAAAGCACGTACAAAGAAAAACTTAGCATTTTACCAAACCAAAATTGTGGAGAGATGTTTTAATGTCTTGGTTGGCAGCTATACCAACTTTTTTAAGACGCAACCCTCTGACATACAAGTTATATGCTAATTTGAAATGCGACGTAGTTCTAAAAGCTTTTACAACTACATATTGGATTAAATTGAGATTGCATGACCCATGTTCGAATTGCTTCGCCGCGCAACCAATTGAATGCTGGACTCGCGTCATAGGTGGATCGCGCAAAACCACTTCCAACTTAAATTATTCAGTGGTGTCTTATTAAAATAAGGGTCCACAAGTTGAGAACCCTAGTAGTGAAGTCAAAAAAGTTTTAACCTTGCGCCGCACGTCCTGTGCTCCAAAGATCTACATAAATGTTTCAGTGTCATACTGTATGCATAAACGTTCCTTATAGCAATGTCATTTCGCAAGCCATGATTCGCTGCCGTTTTAGTTAAAGTCATTGCCATAACCCAGACGAGCTGTGCAGACTATGCTGATATCTTGAACATTTCAAGCTACCAATCTCCAAAATTGGTTTACTAGTATCGGATGGGAGACAAAAGACAGGCATAGACATAAAATTGACTTTGAATATGTGTAGGATAGTCTAAACTAAATTTACAGAAAAACCTAGATGAGACGAGTAAACTAAATTCTGAATCAACCACAACGTAGTAATGGGTTATTATTCATAAACGTTCCTTATAGCAATGTCATTTCGCAAGCCATGATTCGCTGCCGTTTTAGTTAAAGTCATTGCCATAACCCAGACGAGCTGTGCAGACTATGCCCAGTAAACACCGAATGTTGAAGCAACGTGACCTATAAGTAACTTAGGTTGAATTTGGGTGACTGTGGCAAATTCCGAAGCATAATCCGAATGTTGTAACATAATTCTAACAAAAATAATAGATGTTGCAACTTGCATCAGTACCTCAACGTTGTATTAATGTTGCTGAGAAGTACAGTGAGCTGCGCAAAATTTTCATTGTTGGAACTACGTAGATATAACGTTGCATACACACATACATGTATGGGTTCCCCTTATAAAGTAATGCAAGTACAACATAGGAGCTACGCAGCAAGTTTTGGAGGGATTTTCTTTGTAACGAAATTTAGTTTAGCTCTGGGGATTGAGTGAAACAGTCAAAATGTCTAAAGTTTCCAAATTATGCGCAGTGGTAGAGTTTACCGAGGAAAGCTCCGTTGCAGTAGTTCCTACAAATTGGTTAGTGGAATCTAGCAAACGATGTTTCTGGCCCAGTGGACCACAAGTTAATCGACTAGTGCAATCAAGAGCGAATCCGAAGCCGACTTGGGCCCAATTTGAGTGTGTCGTCCTCAAATATTGCAGTAAGGGCTATTCTCACTTATTATCTCCAGTTTGGAAGTTGCAAATTTTTTGGCTAACAAAATACTCCGCTTGACATTGAATTGAGGGTGTGTGCTAATCTTTAATTTTAGGTGACTACGTAAAAGGCAGGAGGCTAGCTATAGATGCCGAGAATCAAGCTGACCTGTTAAGCTCAGCGTCAGAAACTCCATGCCGAAAGCGTAAAATAAAACGAAGAACGTTGTCCAATTTTGTTCTTGGTAAAGAAAAGAAGGGAAGACCACAAACTGTTGACTCGTCCGATTCTGAATACGATGATCCGCCTACAACAAGAAATGTTGAAAGTGACGAATCATTGATGGAAGCTCCTAATACACCAAGCGGAAATATTTTTGATTTTCAACCAAGCGCATTATTCAACGTTAACACCAGCCTCGAAGCAGACGCCGCCTTATTATCAGGTAATTTTAAATTATATTTACAATATATTGCACTAAGCCTAAGCATAACGATGTCCATTTTTGAAGGCAATCCTGAGACATCTCAACAGTACGTCTTAAATGAGCTCCCAGATGGGAATTTAGAATTGCCATCTTCCCCGGTGACAAATTTGAACACCGGTATTCCCTGTTGCAGTATCATTGAATTGCACAATAAGTTCAAAGGTAGAATTATCCGTTTAGATTTAGCAAATTTGTATATGAAATATTTTTACTGGTCCAAATATGATTATTTTCTACAGCTTTCCAAACAGTTATGCTTACACAAACTGGGAAAATCTTAAATGAGCTTAGGGAGATTCGTCATATTCAGACAGGTAGTCTCGTACAGGAATCACCAGAGTTAGAGGACATCCCCACTTTTCCCTTGCTCGATTTCGAAAAGGGCCTTCAAGCGTGGCTGGGAACAAAAGCTAATTTTGAATATTTGGTAATGCAATTTTTAAATCATGAAAATATTCTTATTAATAATGTTTTATTAATTATCTATACCTCTAAATTAAGAAAACGTTATTTGAAACGATTGGAGGGAAAGATTTTTCTGACGTCACACGCAAAATTTTGAAGAGAGCAATCGGAGTAAACGCAGCAACGGAATTCACACTGACTGGAAAGACTGGAAAGCCTGCAATCAAGGGAACGCCGTTTCATTTTCTAATCAGAGGTACTGCTAAATTGAATCAGGTCTATTTCATTGTATATTCCTATTTAATCATAGTTGTGGAAGTGTTAGTTCTCAACTTAATGGAATTAGGAACAGCAAACGAGTTAAACGATATTAAGGGTATTTCTTTCTACAGATTCGGTGCAAATGAACCATAATTGTGAAAAAGTGTCCGAGAAGGAAATTGACACAGCAATTATGGATTGGTTGCGATTCACAGCTGCACATGTAAAGGCCAAGACGAAATCCTCCTAACCTCATCATTCAATCAAGATGTCAAAACGCACCACAGCAAGAAGAGTTGCCGAGTACGTTTCAAGTCTTGAGAAACTTATCGAAGAAAATTCCCAAGCCATTACAGGAAACGTATTTGAGTTACCTTATTGCGAGCCCTTAGATAATTCATTAATTGATAGGTGTTTGGTCGAAGTTAGTGACGGTGAAAGTGAGACATCAAATGATGTTCAGAGCGAAAGTAGTACCATTGCCAAAAGTTTAGATGAACCAGAAGAAGATCAGGAGCCCGTTTTTAAGTTGCTAGCCAATTGGAGTTTAGAGCACAATATTACTCATTCAGCCCTTTCAGATCTCTTAAAGATTCTTAAATCTAGTTCAGATTTTGAATTTCAAAACCTACCATATGTTGCAAGGTCCCTACTTTCAACCCCAAGAGTAGTTCAAACGATTTCTCATGGTTCGGGTGAAATGTACTACTTTGGAATATGTTCCCATGTTGTAAATAGAATTAAAGCTGGTTTGAATGACAATATGTTTCCACTACTAAAACAAAAATTTCCGGGTGCCAAAAATATACTTACATTATCTGTCAACATTGACGGAGTGCCTATTGCGAGAAGCAGTAATAAAAGTATATGGCCCATTTTAGGCAGGTTAGACCAAAGTAGAACGTTGTCGCCATTTATTGTATCTCTATTTTGCGGTGGAAGTAAACCAACAAATGTCTCACAATTCTTTGAGAACTTTGTAGCTGAAATGAAGCTACTTGAGACGGAAGGAATTCTAGTAGAATCCGTTCGCTATTTTGTGTTTGTTAGCTGTATAATAGCAGACGCTCCGGCACGAAGTTTTTTGAAATGTACTGTTCCATTCAATGCTTATCGAGGTTGTGACAAATGCGTGTGCAAGGTTCAGTGGAAAGGCCGAGTAATATTTTCAGAAACAAATTCTCTTCTTCGAGATGATAGCACGTTCCGCTCGATGTGCGACAATGGTCACCACAATTCGAAATCCCCTTTATCAGAATTAACTATTGGCATGGTCAGTTAGGTTCCTTTAGACTACATGCATTTGATTTGTTTAGGAGTTGTTAGAAAGTTGCTACACATATGGATACGTGGAAAAATTCCCCTGAGACTTCCAGCCAGAGACATCTCACGGATTTCAACTAGGTTGGCTTGTCTAAGAAATCATATTCCCATTGAGTTTGCAAGAAAACCCAGAAGTCTTCGCAAAATCGACCATTTTAAAGCTACTGAGTACAGATTATTTCTGTTATTTACCGGTCCAGTCGTTTTACGGGATATCCTCCCGTCTGAAAAGTATAAGCAGTTTATGTACCTTCACACAGCTATTTTTATTTTGACAACAGATAAAGCAACTAGCCCAGAGTGGAATTCATATGCTTGCAGTTTGCTACGCCTCTTTGTAAGGCTTGTCCCAAAGTTGTATTCAGAGGAGATGCTTGTTTATAACGTCCATTTTCTAATCCACATATCAAATGACTGCCTAAATTTTGGCAACCTAGACAGATTCAGTGCGTTCCCTTTTGAAAATTTTATGCAGCATTTTGAAAAGAAAATTAGGGGTCAAAGACTTGAGTTAAAACAACTGGTTCACAGGATTCTAGAAGAAAGTAAAATTGAAAATCCGAATTTGTCGTCCACTGTCGTAGAAAATAAGTTTATAAAATCATTGAGAGGTTATAAAAAGTACATGTATAAGAATATTATTGTCAGCACTGACGAAGTAAACTGTTACTTTTTAGTCGGAAATAGGCTCGTAAAAGTAACATCAATTTTTGTTGATTCGGGTTCTGTAAAAATAAAGTATAGGTTAATGTCACGGGTTTCTGATGTACAATTGTATCCTTGCAATTCGACCCAACTTGGAATATTTAAAGTAGATATGGAGTTCTCTAGGGTCAAAGAGGATTTCATCGATTGCCTTACACAGAAGTGCGTTCTTCTTCCCTTGGACTCCAGCAAATGTATTTTCCAATGTATACCTTACAGCTCTAGGATATGATTAACCCAGTCTCACTAGGAGAATAAATTCATATTTAAGGTTACTTTGTCGGTTATGTAGACTATTGTAGTTATGTAGACGTTGACCATATTGCTGTTAAGTGCCTTACATTTACTTTAACTCGAATAAATTCCACCTTAATATTCATGCTATTTCAAACAGCGCATATTACATTTTAGCAGAAAGGGCTTCCCTCCAAAGAATCTACATAGGTGCTACATAAAAGTAACATTCTAGCAACGCAAAAATAACGATGAGACAACGTAAATTCAACAAAGCAATACTAGATATTGCAACACAATGGCAACGATAAAACTACGTTGCCGGGATATGTTGCATTTTCTGCAAAAGCATCTGCCAAATTTAAGGGTTGTATTAACAAATACCAAATTTGTTAAAGTAATGTTGATTCAACATATATGTGTTTACTGGGTGCTGATATCTTGAACATTTCAAGCTACCAATCTCCAAAATTGGTTTACTAGTATCGGATGGGAGACAAAAGACAGGATATAGACATAAAATTGACTTTGAATATGTGTAGGATAGTCTAAACTAAATTTACAGAAAAACCTAGATGAGACGAGTAAACTAAATTCTGAATCAACCACAACGTAGTAATGGGTTATTATTTCAATTTGTTAACTAAGCACAAATTTGTGGGCAGCTGCCCTCGAAACTATACTCTCCTTTATTCTTAACAAATTTGAATTATATTAAATCAACGACTTTTAAAACCAACTTTTATAATACTAAATGAATAAATGATTCTGGTTAAGAGCCCACCATCTAAGCGCCAACAAAAGCTCAGTATGCATTAAACCAAGACACAGTCAAGGAGGCAAATAAAATATAATTTAGTTTCTGGTTGATTTTCGCTGATAGCTAACACAGAGAACCTCGTAATGATTTCAAAAAAACGACACAACATTTGGTCATACTTGTAAATCTGCAGTGCTATGAATATGATGCCTTTGAAATGGAACATTGATATTGGGAAATTCCAGTGCCTTTCTCGGAAGAGAACAAAGCTCAAGTATTACTTGCACTTCTTTACCGTAATAGTACACGTCACAATACAATTGATTTGTATGTCTCAGTGTGTGTACCATTATTTGAATACGGAATTCAATTTGTTGCACTCCGTCACGATCGTAGTTCTGGACATGATTCATTTATCGCAACTTGGTACAATACTCCAGTTCACATTTTTCAGTGAAGACCATGTAAATCATTTAAATTCACTTCTGGCAGTCAACAAGCAGCTGAGTAAGTTATATAAGCTAAATCTAATTGTTGTATGTTGGAGTAGTGCTTGCCCAATCAAATTGTAGTCCATACGCATTTGTTTCAACTTATGCGGTGTCACTTTTTTGTGAGTCGAATCTTTGGGCGACTGCTATAAGTGCTACTTAACCAACGGTCAAGCAAGTGCCTGTAACTCTCTGTGCTATCAACACGTGCTCTAAGATTTTTAATATTCAAGATACAGGCATAAGATTTTATAATTTTAACCTTTAAGCCTGTTAGCCCGACAAAATAATTTATGCGGAGAGAAAGAACCCGGATTTTTGGAGCGACTGACGGATATTATTTTAGATTATGTATAGATTTTATTTCCATATTTTAAATTAAATTTTAATTGCAGTTTCAATGTACAAGCTGACGCCCAATGGAAGTGATGGAGCTGAAATCTACTTGGAAATCGTTCAGGCATATTCTTTGCTACTGGTGATAACCGTCCCGTTTATAGGATTCTTCTCAATTTAATTTATTCCGATTCTACGCTTTCTCAACATTGGCTCTGTGTTTGGCAATCTTGTAGTTACCGCTGGAATTACTGCATGGATGGCAACGGGAACGCCAATCGTCGTATTTTTGATTGTGGTCCTCTTTATTCACCTCAACGTTTTAGACAAATGGATGCAACATAATATTGAATTGTAAATAGTTGGTAGATTTTTAAATTTATTAATATGTTGCAATTTGCTGTTCTGGTTGACAGGTTCACTAATGCACCAAGACGGTTGCTCGCTGGTCAGTCATGAAGAATGAAAATGGTCAAACTCCGTTCAACATTTTACATATTACAGTCCATGCATTACCAACTAATCCGTATTTATAGATTTGCATTACCCATGAGTATAGCAGTCTTTAACATAATCCTAATAAGGAGTTTCTACGTGATCATTATTGGAGCGGAATCTATACCATTTTTTAGGGAACCTTTAACCGGCTTAGCTACTTTACAAATTACGCTAACGGGTGTTATATTTGGGTTGTGCACAAGAATCACCGAAGGTTCTAAATACGATGCTATAAGAAATCCTGATTATTTTGCTCTTAGAGGTGTATTCCGATTTATGTAAAATATCCAAGAACCAGATCTAACCGGCTTGAATAGAAAAACAATCGTACCAGTATTGATTTTTTGCCAGTAACGGCTAATTACACTATGCGGCACAATTGTTGGGGCAGGGTTGCTAACATTTTAAAGAGTACTAAACTTCAATGTAAAAAATTTTACTTTACTAACTTTACAGGAATATTCCCAATCGCCTTTCTGGTTGAATGCAGTATTCATTTTGGTGAAAGCTGGTCTATTCAAAAAAATTGGCGACCTCTGACCCCAAGTGCCAAGTACCCTTAAAAAAATTTTGAGCAACGTTTTTATAATTTTCCCTAATAGTCCTTCATATTCTACAAACGTTGATGCATCATACGCCATTTAGCGATTTTTTTCAAAGAAGCAATGGCC
>JAAXYW010003676.1:0-11010 GCA_036851895.1 Orthonychiurus folsomi | reverse complement strand
TGACCATATATTGTTCTTTCATATATCCAAAAATCAGCCACGGCACTGCACGGCAACGTTATAAAAATTACAGTTTTTGCCAGGTATTTTGTGGACTTTATACATACAGATGTGGTGACATATTGTAGGAAGCAAAGATATATTGTTAACTTACACAAAAAACAAAAAAAAAAACAAAAAAACTTAATGTGATCGCATTAAGTAAGAAGCAAAGATGTATGGTTGACTTTACATACAGATGTGATCACATTAAGTAGGAAGCAGGAAAATATTGTTGACCTTACATACCGATGATCAGGGCTGGGCAAAATACTTGTATTTTCAAAATACTTTGGAAAAACTCGACGATCGATTCTCGGTGTTTTAGCGTACTATAAATGCATTTTAGTCGTAATGGAAGTATTTTGAGAAAAAATATTTTGTATTTTGAAAATACTTTTTTCTGAAAAATTGACATTTTTTACTCACTCCCAATAAAACAATTCCACAAGCAGAAATCAAAATTTTGCTTTACATTCCGAGAAAACACTTTTTGTATTTTGCCCACCCCTGCCGATGATGTGGTGATATTAGGTTGGAAACAAGAATACATTGTTGACTTTGCATGCTAATGTGATCACATTAAGTTGGAAGCAGGGATATCTAGTGTTGACTTTACATACTAATGTGCTCACATTAAGTAGGAAGCAGATATATTGTAGACTTTACATACATATATGGTGAGATAATGTATGGAGCAAAGGTGTTTCATTGACTTTGTATACAGATGTGACATTAAGTAGGAAGCAGGGATACATTGTTGACTTTACATACAGGTGTGGTTTGTGTACGAAAACTTTTTGGAACGATAGTATCACACAAAACTGGCATAATATAACATAACATTATGTTGGGAGTAGCGCCCATGGAAACCAGTGTTTATGCGCAAGCCGAGCCTGCATACTCCTGGAGTGAGTTTATAGTGTCTATTAAACTTCATAGAACTCTTTTTCCTGCGCGCCGAATTGTCTAATTTTTAAAAATGATAATGACCTATTATTGATCTGTGACATAAAAAATCCAGCCACGGCACTTAATTGCAACGTTATAAAAATTGTAGTTTTTGTCATATTTTGTGGAGTTTAAACTTTACATAGAGATGTGTTGAGCACAATTATATTGTTGATTTTATTGTTGATTAGGGATATTTTGTTATCTGATCGCATTGTGTACCCTTGTTCATGTGTTCGGTATTTTAGTCTTTTAAGACTTTATTACAAGATGTATTGACTAATCCACTTCTGTCTTACTAATTGGATTATGATTGCTAACCACATTTAAATGACAACCTTAAAGCTCTCATTTTTTAAAAGTCTGATAACCTATTGCAAGCTCAGACCACAATCATTAAAGACCCTAATTGGATAACGGACGCATTGGCATTTAATTAAAACATTTAAATTGCCGGCCCCCTGTTAATTAAATTTGCTAGCTCACAAGCACTTTCTGGTGAGAGATAAAAACCGCAAAATCTAAATCAGTCTTTAAATTATATTTTGGTTAGGTTGTGCCAACTATAAATACCCTCCGAAAACTGTGAGAATACAATAAGATTCAACAATGGGTACGTTCTACACATTTATTAAATTTCTTCTACTATACATCATTTTTACAAATCAATTTTTATTAATTTCAGAAAACCTCCGAAGCCACCAGCCCGGACGTCAAAACTTCTGGATTCACGCCCGTCGAATAGGACAAATTATGATCCGCCCTTCGAAAGAGAGTCCCCACGCAGATTTACTTTACTACATCAAATGGGACTCCGAGATTTCAAGCATCCAGAGCCGCCACCTGGATACTCCAAATTCTTGCCGTTTTGGCAAAAATCATCAGCATTAACAGGATCCAGGGTCTCATGGATAGTGTACAGAGATTGATTGCCAATAAGAAAACAACTCAGCACCAATTTTGAGAATGAGATTTTTCGGTTTGGAGGAGTGGACAACCACGGAGTAGTGTTTCGAATTCAATTGCTTGCAAATGAAAATAGGTATACTTTCAAATTCTATTTTGGTGACTCTTCGTTGATGCTGGCTCCAAGTGAAGTGCAGCAAATGTCTTTATTTGTCAATTCAATTGAAAGTGGTTTGTCGCAAGCATAGTTTGTCAACTCATTATGTCAGAGAATAAAACCAAAGACAATCAAAAGATTTTCGAGAAAAGTTGTGTTTCATATTATTCTACAACAAAAATTTCATGCATTTATAGAGATTGTAGTGGCACAAGGTCGAATTTCGAAATTGTACATTTTAAGCTTGGTCAACTATAAAAATGGAATTTACTAGCTTGATTACAGTTAATTATTTCTCTTTGACTTCAATATGCAACAAAGTTATTCATATTATTCTACAAGAAAAAAAATTTCATTAGGCGTTTATGAGATAAATTGGGTTTTGTTGAATGGAATTACTCAGTTTGACTATTTTTGTGAACAAAGTAATCCTTGTGCTGCGCTACATACATACGACACCAAACTTTCCAACAAATTGCATCAATTACGGGAAATTTTTAATGGACAGCTCTTATTTATACACAGCTATTGTTAACTTACTTTATTCTTTTGGCTGTTTCCTTGAGTGCCGCTTGTCTGTACTGATGAACAAATTCGTAGCCGGTGTAGTAGTTGTTGAAAAGCCTCCAAAAATCAATAATTTTTGTGGATGAGAATGGTGATTGCACAAAATTCAAAATTAAGGGATACATTACGAGCAGCCAAAGTGGATTTCTGAATGGATGAAAGTTCTTCAAGGCATACAATTCGGTTGATAGAATTAATACCTTAGATGAAAGATCCTTTTCAACAGATTCAACAGTTTGTTGTATGTTATCTTGCAAGTCAAGGCGTTTGTTACTAATCGTTCGTTAAAAATATTTGTTCGGAGAGATCTAGCAACTCATCTGCAGCCTCTATTCTCAGTCGGACGCCATAATCTCCAATTGTGTTTGTCTCAGCTTTTATTTTATTAATTGCAATTCGCAAAAACACAAAAAGCAATCTTGCGTCTGATCCAGGAAATTTTCTTAGTGGAGGGGCCTGCAGATTTCCAACAGCGAGAGCCGTCATTTGAACTTGACTGTTATAAACCTCCCAAATAGTTTTCATATCTATTTTGATTGAATTCCTTTTTAAAACTGCGTGAGTTTGTCTTTCTTTAATTTCGCTCATTAATTTGTGTTACCCAATTAGTCCTTTAATTATTTTCACCTCATTATTTTGTGATACTCAATTAGTCTTCTATTTATTTTGATCTCATTAATGTGTGCTACTCAATTAGTTCTCTAATTATTTTGACCTCAACTTACGCTACTCAATTGGACGATGCTTTGTGACCACAAAATAATCAGCCACGAGACATGAATCAATTGGAAGGCCAAAATGTATATCTAATCCAACACACAATTTTATTTCAAGCTTTACTTAAATACTGACAAAATTTGTTGAAATCTTTTAAATTCAATTAAGTTCATAAATACGACTGCTCCCTGCCAGTCTGGACGTGACAATGTTTGTCGATGGTTGTTGATTTGCTATGGAAAATCCATATGCCGAACGAAGCAGACGGGCTCGAAACTCCGAATTGGTAGAATCCACTCTTGAAAATATTACAGATTTCTCCCAGAAATCGGGGTCACTGCATGGAATGTTCAATAAAGTGCGATATCTAAATGATGGAGGAATGCCATCGTCGCCAGTATAGTCTTCCAACTCTTTCAAAATCTTACTGCCCCATTCAACAAAAGGTTTTGCATTTTCATTGGAAATTTTCGCAATAGATGGGTAGTATCCCGGCCTGTTGGTGCGTTTTAAAAACAAATGAATTAGTCCTGTATAAGGACATCTTTTAATTACGTATTGAACTCGACTCAAGCGTTCCGCGTCCTCCCATAATTTTTCTTCACTTGATAGCAAATCCATCGTTGTAATAAGAAAATTTGCTTAGAAATTTCTTTTTACATTCATCTGAGGTAGTCCAATTAAACAGTTAATTGTTCTTTTTAGGTTTCCTGGAATCGCTCGATCGCTTAAAGTCTTCATATGTAATTCAGCCCTTAATTGGGTGTTTTAATCGGCCGGTCTCAGAATTTACTCCTTTGTGGCCTTGCTCGTCGGTTTCATTAATTGACTTAGCCATTAGGTCATTAAGCTGCGGTGAGAGTAATGAGCTCGGAATATTTTTCTCTCGTATAATTTTAATGAACCCTTGTAGCCCTGGAACGTCCTCGACATTTGCATATAGCTTGTTATAATCTTCCTCCGTGATAACTTTCATAACTCGAGACATGACCGGATGCGGGTCGAGATTACATATTAGTAATTTTCAGTGACATTCTTGAGAAGGAAAACCCTTTGGAAGATTGGTCGGAAGCAGTAACAGTTATGCTTTTTAAAAAGGGAGACTCGGATAACCCAAATAATTATAGACCCATTGCGCTCTTAAATTGTGTGTTAAAGGTATTTACTCAAATTTTGCATAACAGGTTAATTGAATGGGTAAGTCAGACCAACGCGCTACCGGAAGCTCAAGGGGGGTTTAGAAAAGAGAGGGGGTGCGAGGATCAAATTTTCTCCTTAAATGCATCGATACAAATTGGTCTAAAGCAAAATAAAAATAAAGTGTACGCCCTTTTAATAGATTTTGCACGCGCCTTTCCGTCCACCCCGCACAATAAACTTTGGGTCAAATTGAATGAATTGGGGGTCTCTGGGAAGTTCATCAGGGTGCTAAGAAACATTTATGAGAAAGCGACAACTAGAATTAGGCTTGAAAGCGGCTACACAAACCCGATTGATGTTACGGAAGGGTTATTGCAGGGGGAAGTGCTCTCGCCTCTATTATTTTACCTATATATTGCTGACATAGAAAAGTTCATCAATTCTACCACAATGAAAGGGATCACAATAGCAGAGGCACTTCAGTTGCACATATTACTCTTTGCCGACGATATGGTATTATTAGCTCCATGTAGATTTGACTACAATTGAAAATTAACAGGTTGCGTGAATATTTCGGCAGACTAGACTTCAAAGTAAATTTAGAGAAGACAAAGGTAGTAGTATTTCGCAAAAGGGGGAAGCTGTCCAAATGTGACACATTTTCCTATGGGGGTGGTGCACTTCAGATTGTGTCAGAGTACGTATATCTGGGTGTACCGTTTTCATGTTTCGCAGTATTCAATAAGGCAGCACAGGATTTCAAAGTCCGTGGATTAAATGCGTTAAATTCCGTTTGGAGAGTAATTTTTATGGGCAAGATGAATTCCTGGAAAGCTAAAATCCAGCTGTTTGAATCAATATGTTTATCCTCCACACTCTATTCAAGTCAGGTATGGGGCAACAGGTACACAAATGTCATAAATCAAGTTCAAGCTAAATTTGCTAAGGGGCTACTTTTGTTAGACAGACAGATTGCAAACTATGCGGTCAGGTTAGAAACTGGTATGGTGCACATGGAAGTGAAGGTACTAGAATCTATGATAAGGTATTGGTTCAAATTACTATGTACGCAAGACGATCGCTACCCAAAATTATGCTATTTGAAACTGTTAAGTAATTCTGGTTCGCCGGATCAAAAGGCTGATTCTAACTGGGCACTCCAAATGAGAAATGAGCTACAGCCGTATGGATATGGTTATTTATGGGATAATCAAAATGCTCATGAGGTGTCTTTAGTGTATGCAAAAATGATCCAGACAATTAAAGATGTGAAGAGACAGGAAGATATTGCTAGGGTACGGGAATCTATGACCTACTCGTATTACCTAAACTTAATACAGTATGGAGGTGCGGCTCAGTATTTGACAATTGGTTTGCCATATAATGTTACTAGACTAATATCACAGTTAAGACTTAATTGTGGTAAATATTTCCACAATGGGTTTACGTATAAACTAAGTCTAGATTCGATGTGTACATTGTGTAATTTAAGAGAATTAGATACTCCTGTGCATTTAATGTGTTCGTGTCTGATATTTAGAGGAATGCGACTGCAATGTTTTGAAGAACCAATATGCTATGCTCAAAGATTCTTTGGTATGATCAACCCTAAAAGTAAGTTAGTATGCTACAAGTTATTTAATTATGTAATGAGTGTGCTTAAGCAAAGACAATTTATTTTGGACGAGGATCCGATGTGTTAATTAAGGTTAGTTAAGAGAAGTCACTAATTGTTTCCAAGAGAGAAAACCTGGATTTCCGTGGGCCAGCTGGCCCGAAGGGATATTGAATAAATCAAATTCAATTCAATTCAATTCAACTCGAGACATGATTTAAAATGAGGTCAATGTTTTCTCCATTGTGTTGAAGTAGTGTGAATGCAATTATTTTACTAATGATCCTTTGATTTTTCAAAATGATATTTCTAGATTTTAACAAATTTTGTGCATGAAAACTTTTCTTTAACTTGGTCAGATGTGGTCGTATGAATGCCTTTTCTTGTTTTGTTAGATCTTCAACGTTAATATTAATGACACATTCAATAATCAATTTTACCTGATTATCTGTGGCTTCTTTTAGTATAATTCGCCGCTCTATTGCCCTAGCAGTACAAAAAAAATTCAAAAAGTCCATCACTCTGGAACATAAACCTCACAATCTTTTGATGGAAAAATTGAGTTTCAAACTCTGTATCCATTTGTCCCCTTGGGATGATAGTCAAAGAATAAGTACCCATATGGCTTTCGGGTTGCCAGTTCATAAGCACTTACCAAATATTTTGATTTTCCTGGACAAAACTGCTTAGCTATGTTCACTATAGTAGATGAATCATAAATCTGATGAAAATAAACCAAGTATTGCGAGTTTATAAAGACTGTCCGAAAGTACTTTTGGAATGCGTTTTGAAGTAGAATGATGGTGCTGATTTGTAAGTGGAGCGTTCTAACGGTCACCCAATCCACAATAAAGTTATTCTGCTTTCCACTTAACTGTACCATTAAGTCATCAAAAATTACTAGCGAATTCGGCCGAGCCATTTTCTCCATTTCTTCAATAGATGGTGTAAATATTACGTCTTTTACATTATCAAAAGCCTTTTGATAAGCACCATACACATATATGACCAGATCCAAATTTTGACTGAACATCTCATTCCTTCTACGAATTAATTCCAATGCCAGCGTAGTCTTACCGCACTGACTTGCGGCGATAATGCATAAGTTAAAGGGATGGTGTAGTGTAAAATCCATGATTTGTTCTCAAACTCTAAAATACAATTGAAATAGTTTTTATTGTGTAACGTCTATATGACAAAATGCGTAACTTTTGGTATGATCAACACAATGGCGCTTCACGTCTAATCCAAACACGCTGCGTTTGGATTGTCTTGTTGTGCACAGCTGATGTTCAAAGCTTCGTATGGTCTTCATTGTTACGTCTTCGTCATATTTCCCTTCCAACGCATTCTGATAATGCTCAATATCTAATGATTTTGCTGTATTTTTTGAGATTCCCTTTGCTCTTCGTTTATAGTCGACAATGTAGCATCCTGCTACACCTTTTAATCCGTTTTTTATATATCGGGCGATATACATTTTTGGGCGTGGAGCTAAGAAATGAGTGATCACACAATTTGGAAATTCATCAGCCATCTTACCCAAAACCTTGCAATTTTTGGGATTATGAAAGCGCCCAAACATGGGATCTTGTGGATCATAACCGCTCATACCAACAGTTCCGCATCTTCATGTAAATCTTGATAAGCGTCTCCCTTACCTATATATACAATAAAGACACATTAATCATCATTGTCGCTGTATAATAGTGATATCTTTGCGCCCAGTCCTTCAAATTTTGGTTTCAAGTAACCACAGAAAAACTCATAAATAAATAATTTAGAAATCTCTAAGGTGGAGAATCCCACATTCAATTTTACAGATAATTTTCTCATGTCAAAAGAAATAAATTCTCATTAATTATCTTTATATCTCGCATTGTTGGTTTCTTGCTGTATCGTTTGGCCTTTGTTTCTGTAAAAACTGCAATTATATTTTGACGATCCCTCAGTTTCTCGGAACATTTTCCATACACACAATTTGATAAAAGTTTGTAAAATGATTTCTGGGATTCAGTTTTGGACGTCTGCCTCAATCGTGTATTGTATCCAATGAATGGGGCCAAAAAACGGGATTGGGTAAACTTCAGCACTTTGTGAATTGCATCAATTTTACAACCAAGTTTGATCCACATTTGTAAATTTCGATAGTGACAAACCACGTTCTTCTTGGGCAATAAATCTGCTACTAATCCACATCATTAGCCCGCTTATATTGTACAAACGAATTCGTAATCCGACAAATTGGCCAATTAATTGCTCGCTTATACAAATAGTAAAGGCAGTACTATGCATGGATGTCCCGGCCGTGGAATTTTGTAGTAATATTAAGCTTTTTCCATATGAATCAAAATATTCAGACTGTGTAGGCGATTCTAACAAAAATGCTAGCCAATGCTTGCCATTTTTTGCTATTGGATCTGTTTTAACTATTATAGCCACTGGATATTCTTCAAATATGATATCCTCATCTCTGGCAACGACAAACCATGCTTTTATTCAAGTCCCAACCAAAAGTGCTGATAAGGAGTCTCTCAGCGTGTAGGTATCCAATCCTTCATCTTATTGTGACATTTTGAAGTTTACCAATTTCCAATACCGACTGTAATTGGCCGTAAACTATGCAATTCAGTGGCGCTAGCAAGGCTGTTGAAAACTTGATTTCCACTTTGACTTGTCCTGTTCTTGGTTGGTGAACAAGTCCGTTGCAATTAATTGAAATTAATTCAAAAACTGCCAAGACATTCCCGTTTTTAAAATCGAGTCTTGACAAATCATTTCCTAGTAATGGATCTTGAACGGCGTGAAAAAGGGCTTTATACCCTTCGAGGAACTGATCATTAGTAAAGTCAAAGTCAATTGTGCGGTAAACCACCTCCTCGTCGTCCAGTATGAGTTTAATTTGTGTAATGTTGTTCGACTCAAAATTAATGGTGACTTGTTAATTGCGCCTTGAAACGCGGATGAGACCCACAGCCACAATTCCCGGTAATTGTGCTGAAAACACTAGTTCCGGAGTTGTTCCCAAACTCCCGGTTGAAATAACAAAGGACTTTACCTGCGATTTCCGAAATGGATATACATAATTTTGATTTTTTGCAAGCAATTGTTGATGCTTGGCTACAATGTCGGCATTCAAAAGATGTTTTTTGACATAGTAAATCGACCCATCAATTTTATAAGCAAAAGGACATCCCGTAACTCCCGTCTTTGATGTTGTGGTTGAAGCAAGTGCAAATTCCGGTTTAGATTGTGGTAGAACTATTGAAACATTGACATTTGGTGGTAAATATCTTCGCTGAAAAAAAAGTCCAACGTTCAATTTTCCAATCTTTTCGAAAACTTTCGATTTTTTTGCTAAATCTAAGCGCTCCTTAAAGCCTTTATTTGTTGATTCCTCATAATCATCCGGAGTAGAATCCCGAAAATAAACCTCGGTTGTAAGTTCACAGTATTTTCTTCCGCTTCCCAGAGCCAATTGTTTCTGGATCCATGATTGATAAGGATAAAAATTGGAAGCATCACTGATTAGAATAGAATTTAGAGAAACTGAACAATTTTGATCGATTGTATGGAAAAACAAATTTCCTGGTGCAAGTTTGTCTGAATCTCCAAGACTCGTTCCATCTTTGTTGATAAGATGCGCTTTAATGTAAAGATAAGAGTTAAAAAAATCCAAGTATCTGGTGTCATTACCGGATATGTCAAATTCTATCGGATTGTTGTTGTCTTTTACGCTGGAAAGAGGTTAATATTTTTGTTAATCACTGGATTTTATTGAAATGTCAATCTCTGGCACATCAAAAAGATTAACCCTGCTCTTTCGACGTTTTGGTTTGCCATTCCTCCGCTTTTTCGCCGGACGTGTCGCTCGCTTTGGAGCTAGCCGTTTAATGGTCTTCTTTTTTCTTTGTGCGCTTGCCTTTGCCGTGCTGGACTTTTTTCCTTACTTTGCTTACTTTCTTTGTTGTTTGTTGAGATAGATTATATTCAGTCAAAAAACCACCACCTCCGCGCTGATCTACTTCCATTTTTGGTTGTAATTTGCAGCGATCTTTCTTGCAAACAATTTTCCTCATTGTATTTGTCTTAAATGTGGTTGAATGGTTGATGGTTTGTCGGAGACTGGCGCAATATTTCCATTTTCATCCAAGATAAGGATTTCTAGTTCACTTAGCTCACAAACTTTTATGGGTACATAAATTATTTTATTGAACGTGATTTGAGCATCAGATTTAAAATTGGCAGGAAAAACTCTTAGTATTGGGTAAGACGTATCACCAAAATACTGCTGTTTCAAAATGCTGCACGTGATTAAATGCAAAGTTCCAATTTGGTTAAACCGTGGATTAGCAGGGTAAGTATGACTAATCCCCTCAAGCCAAATATCTTCCTCGGTTCCGAGCAGGTGTGATATGCGCCGAGATAGTTGTGCCAATATTGTATCGAACTTGCTGGTATATGTTAAATCACCATTCGAATATGATTGGGAGGACCCAGCTGTTGCCAATGTTTTGTTGATCTCTTCTAATAAATTTGACAAATTAAACGCCTTTGGTTCGGATATGTTTTTTGTAGTTATATCAGATTGGAAAATGTCAAACACTAGTTCTTCATTTAACCTGATACGTTTGAATAGTTCATCAGATATGCCCGCAGTGCCGATAGTCTCTCCTGGGGTAAATGTGTTTTTTTTCAAATCCCATTGCAAGCGCTAAGTTCGAATCAATCACGACAATAGATGTTGGCTTACCAACGTCCATTGCAACCCTAATTCCAGTCTCTTCATATATAAATGACTAGCGGAGCCGCGACCCGCTTCCAGCGGGTAAAGGGCGGTTATCGTATTGAGCTAATCCTGCGAGATTTACGTCGTAAAGCTAAAAGGCAATCAATGTCCCATCTCACAACCAATAAA
>JAAXYW010003675.1:0-11010 GCA_036851895.1 Orthonychiurus folsomi | reverse complement strand
TCATGGACACAACTTGAAATCTTCTTTAAATGTAAACGTAGTCCCTGGGGGTAAATTCTACCTGCCGCATTCTCTGCTTCATTAGAGATCCACTCTCCGGTCTCAATTGTATTATCATAGGGTGTAAAGAGGGAGAATATTACCCAGTATACTTGCATTCCAACATGGAAATAAATGGATGGGGGTTGGACGGATGGACTTACACGTAATGCTTATGTGGTGGGCAATTGCTCATCTTCAGAGGGGGAAAGAATGCCGTTTTAAAAGTATCACTTTTGTAAGTCCCACCGAACCATTATTATCCAGAAATTCTACATTTTTACAATTTTTATACAGGATTTATACCTAATAAAGTACAATTTGCAAGCAATCCAAGCTGTGCCAACTTTCTGGTAGGTAAATTGCACCAAATGTAAATTGAATTTGTAGCAAATTGTTTTAAACTATTCCCATGTGCCCTTATTTTGAAAAAAAAAACTCATTAAATATTAACAAACCCTGAAATTTTGTCAAGTTTGCTAAAAGTAGCGCCAAATTTGAATTCTACTGCAACTGCGAGAAACGCATGCGCGTTAGTTGAGCGCGTCTTTCAAGAAGAAGTCCCATTTACCTAAAGAGATTCCCGTCATTCATCGAGTTTTCACTCCATGCAGCCAAGGCAAGGATATGATCCCTTGGCCCTGGCCCACGAAGCTGTTAAAACAGAGTAGCTTAAGACATGACCGATGGCCCTTGACTCGACTGACTTCTATGTAAAAAAAAAACCCTTGCTTTGTCCCTCCGTCATCCTCCTGTCGCGTCGGTGAATGTTCCCTTGTAAGAAAGAACACATAGTAGTAATTTCTGGTACTGGATTTCGGCGGACTCTCTCAATAAAAGGAAGCGTATTATTCATTTTGCCGACACACGCGGATGCGGCACTTGCAAGGAATCCGACGGAACATCCAAAATATTTATTACCCGTAAATTGTACAAAATAAACCTACCACCAGTAAAACAAACCGGGGATGTCAGGGACATGCACGGCGTGGAATAAATTACACTTCAAGGAGGATTTTCGTGTATGGGGAAAGTTGGTCTGGTCGGATTTATTGTAAGGGTACCAAAATCCGTCAGTGGGCCCAAGAATGCAATATAACTGTCAGCATTGTAGTCACGATGATAGAATTAAATACTCTATTGTACATGGATACAAGCACCACAGTTGTTGTCATAATGCAAATACAAACGGCTATTAACACCCTTAGAACGCTCTTTCTAACAGCATAAAAGGTCAAGGTCATCGAAACGCAGTAGTGTATGTGGGATTTTTTGAAATTACGGTGTACGATTTTAGTAAGTATGTTGTTTTTCATATTAATACTAATGATAAAATTAAAAAAATTTCAGCATATCACTGCCAATAGCCATTCCGTATTTCATATATCACAGCACAGTGCGTGGGTACGCAAGCACACCATGCACGTACATGCATGCGCATGCGCAGTGGCTGTCGCCAGTCTTAAACGCCGGGCGGACATAAAGGCGAGTTTTCCCGTGATTGATGAGATTCCTTAAGCCGAGGAACATTTTTAAATTCTGACAAGTCTCGAAGTCGAAGGGTTTTTTTAGAGCCAGCCCAGAGCGCCGACGCACCCGACGCGCCCGACGCGCCGACAGTTTTCCTATTTTTATTGATGAGTATTTTTATCTGGTATTGCAAGCACGGGGCACTTGTACGCTACTTGTGCATGCGCATGCGCAGGGCAAGTATACTTTCTAAGCAAACACTATAGTGCTTAGCGTTAGATGACCACAAATACATTTCCGTAGTACGTAGCTATCCAGGACGACGCCAGGAGCATTCTAATTTCCCTCATCCAGCATATGGCATGGCAAGTATCGTGACTAGCGGAAGGTGTGGCTGTGGCATGCATTGCGTTACGTACGTTGCTTTTTAAACGTATGTTGTTTGCACTCCATCAAGGAAGAAATTCCGAAGTGAAAGCCTTTTATTACCCAAGATTCCAATCACCCGCACCCCACCCTTTGAAAAATGATCATTCAACTTCAAAACCACAAACTGGTGCGGAAAAACATTCATTCCTCTTTACGTGCAACTCCACTTCGGGCAATTTTCGGGGGTCATGGCCCTCGCGTTCTCCGGTGCGGTGTAGAGCGTATGCGCAACGCACGCAGCACCCAAGTATACAAATCGCATTAGAATCACGCATTCCATGGATTTTACATGCCATTCTTATTCCACAGCACGCCATAGTTAAACAAAAGCAAAACTCTAGACTCCCATTTCAAATGAAGGAAATTTTGAAAATAGCGCGACACAGCACACAATCGCGCGAGCCGAGCCTCCATAATCGAGAGGTTATAAATCTTAATGTATTAGCATTGGGTCTGGTATCATTAACATTACAATTGCAAATTTTGTGATGATTAAATTTAATTGTGAAAACTAAATTGTTATAATTCCAGGCTGGGTAATGATTGGCTCTGGCAAGCGGGAGCCCTGTGTGTAACTTGATGATCCTTCAAGTTGATTAATTAGTAAATCTACCATTGACGTTTTCAATCTCTTTGAGATTATTCAATGAATACTAATCCGTATCAATCTTACCCACCACGAATCGTAAAACTGGAGCATAGGGATTGTACGTCCACGCACGCATGCGCTGCGCCAGGAAAACTCGTTCCCGGCTCTTGATTAATTCACTCCTTTCTTTGAATGACCACACGGAGGTGAGTCAAAAGTCAAACAATACAAGACTTCTTAATGCTAATGCATGCTGGATACGTAACTACAATGTAAAAACTGGACAAGTCAATATAGGTGCAGCCGTGGCCGTAGTGCCCAGGTGCCCGCCACTTTTAAATTTTACCCGTGCATCGAGAAGGAAGAAACTGTCTATTCTACGTATGCTAAAAGCTTGACAACCAAAAGGGAATAAATCCAAAAGTTAAAATTCCAAAGTGTGTGTCCACTGCAGGACGAGGATGGCCATCAAATTTTTTATACAGGATTCTCCTAGAAACCAGTGGGAGATTAAATGCATCACGGATAAATTTGACCGACCAAGGTAGTTCATCCATTGTGACTGTTTTGTGAGATGGGAGTGGAAAATGTTTAGTGGATCTTCATAAATTTGGGTCCTGTCATCAGGCCAGGCAAATGGCGTTTAGCTGTATTTTGAGAGAAAATATTGGTATTCTGCGCCTGCGCAGTAAAATGCAAAACATCAATGATTTTGCAAGGAATGCGGATTTACAAAATGTCACACGGATGCGACGTCACATCATAAAATTTTGAAATGAGCCACTTCGTTAAATGAACTAATTCACGTATACGTACACCAATAAAATTATCTTTAATGGTGGCCTGGCGGGCAGTTAAGATAAAAAGGCTTGGTCTCTTATATTTGTGTATTGTATGTAGATCCAGACAAGACTCGGGATCGGTCATCACGCAAATCCAATACCAGTAGTAGGTAGTAATTAGTGGGGAATTCACAGTCACATACTAGGGACACACATAGCGTGAATATTTATCAAGATTTGATACAACAATTCGAATGGGAATGGTATTGCATTGCAAGACAGGAAAAAGTTAGAGTATTCGATCCCGTCCGTGGGAACATGGATCGGAGATTGATATCAAAATCAAACTGGTTTGACGTCAAAATGTACGTAACACGGACTGTAATTAAAATTAAATTGTATGGTACATATAAACATTACTTGCCGAAAGGTCCAGTCATTGAGAATATCCGCGAAATTCAAATTTATAAGGGGAATTGATGATATGAGAAAATATTGTTGCCAAATCTCATATTTGTAAGAAAACACATTTCCATATTGAAATACATAGTTGCGCGTCATATTCAATTTTCAATCATTTACTGTTATTTTAAGAAAAAATGTAATTCTATAATCAAATCATCCCAATTCCTTAGAAAATGTATTGCAATGAGGAAATATTCTCGGAGAACACAAATTCTATGCTACAAAAGCATTCCATAGTAGAAGAAAAATAATCTAAGATGTAATTATTGCTTACCGTGTGATTATCCGGGTCCCGGATCCTTATGGGGCTTTTCAAACTCGGCTTGCCCAAATACCAGTACTCTCTCGCATTGTATTTGACCAGCAACTCCAGCAAGGCAGGGACATTCACGTAATTGTCGTCATCAAAATGGCAAAACCACCTGTAGGGGGAACATTTAAATATGAACAAAGGCCACACACGTGGATGGAGGGCGGGTTTGGTTGTA
The DNA here is from genome assembly GCA_036851895.1 of Orthonychiurus folsomi. Classification (NCBI taxonomy): domain Eukaryota; kingdom Metazoa; phylum Arthropoda; class Collembola; order Poduromorpha; family Onychiuridae; genus Orthonychiurus; species Orthonychiurus folsomi. The sequence continues at coordinate 6,748 of JAAXYW010003675.1, read as the reverse complement.
TATAGGGTTGGGCACGAGCACGCTGTGCTTTCACGCATTTTCGTTTTACAAAAAAGGCAAAAGATCCTTAAATCCCGCATCTTCGTAACAATACATAAAGATGGCAATGCTTTTTTCGTGGAGGGGCGAAGACCGTTGCAAATCGTGTTTGTCCACAGAGTCATCCAATATGACCGCATCTGGTCGCGCCTGCGCATTGTCGGGCCACGACGTCGTTGACTTAATTCACTTGACATGCGGAGCAAATTCAAAGTGAAGCGGTTTTATTCTTAACGACGACTTATGTACGTATCTTGATCATGCAAAGCCGCAATTTGCAAAAAGGCTAACGGTCAGTCACGCAATGGCAATCGCAATGGAAGGTTCCCTTGTTGCTCTAAGTGGGAAAATTAAGACAAGAAATGCTTCCTTAAACTTGTTTTTATAATACATGAGGAAAGGGGATACCCTGGTCCAATTAGATGGAGGAATTTCAAGGAAATGCACTGGCCAACTACAGCACTTTTGTATTTCAGGTGCAGGGCAGCGGAGCGTGGGACAGGTGTGCTATGTATGAGTGAGTCACTTTGTAATCATAAACAAAGGATTCATTTGACCTTTTCCCGGCAACAGTTGATGTGATTAGCATAATTTAATAAAACTTACGACTTTGTCGTCTGGATGAACGTATCAAACTCGGATGCCATTTTACAGCACAGGGCTTGCCTGAGGACATCAAATTTATATAATTGTAGTTAATTACACATTTTAAAAAGTGTTAGTTGTGCTTCAGAAAATAAGGATTTCTGCATGGGCATACCTGTAATGTGTTGACGGGCAATGAGTATTGATGATGTGTCCATCTGAAATTTTAAAATTTAAAATTTATTCCCGCTTTAATATTACCATAATAGATAATAAGTTTTTGGAAAATCGAATAAGTAACACGACATGGGGCGGTGGCAATTCACGTCCGTCACGTCACTTACTTGTTTTCTCGACTAACTCGGGGTCATCGTCATCCGTGAAGATCCACATCTACAAAAGCAAAAAAAAAACTCACATCAAAGCTCGGACCACAAATGATGGACNAAAAAAACTCACATCAAAGCTCGGACCACAAATGATGGACATTGGCGGAATTAACGGGTATAAACGCAAGCAGGAGCAAAAAGCATCCGCAGGATTTTGAAACAAAAGACGCCCTACTAACTGCATGCGCAACGCATAACGCATGCGTATCGTATAGTGAATGTATGCGCATGCGTTGCGTAAGGATAACAAGCGACTTCCACGTCTTCGTCCATCTTATACAACTTTGCACCAGTGCGTGTGCAGTGGCAAACCGGAGGAGCCATTGCGTCTGCGCGTAAAAAAATTCGATTGCCTACATGTGGCTATGGCTTTTTCGATGACTTCGAATACACGCACAATGTCTTCGGTTTTTTTCTATGATAAACCCAAGTACATGCAATTTCGATTCGTTAGCTTTTTCACACACGCTACACGCACATATATTAGGTTAGTGGCAATAGAAATGACAGGTGGGCCTTCGTCTTCCCAGTGCAGTGCAGTGTGCACTGCGTCGGCGCAGCACTGCACTGCAGAGTTAAATTTTCCCGATGGATTCCATTGCGTTGGACTTGGACTTACTCCTGCGCTGCGCCTGCCATTTTGTTCGTCAGATATTCCTTTCCTTGCCATTCTTTGCATTGTTTGGTAGGGTGCTTTGTTCTGGGGTTGAGTTATGATTACATTTAGTAATTTGTATTGTTCTCAGGCCCTTCCCAGCCCCTCCTTGTCAAGTCTCATTAGCTAATAAATACGTGTTAAGGAAGGGTGCCTTTGCCGTGGGATTCCTTTCCGGATTTTCAATTGTAAGAATTATGGTGTGGATTTGTAGATTACTGGTTTCTGGATGACATACATACACACATAAATTTCAGTCAGCGCAATTTGATTTACTTTAATTGTAGATATTGTTACGAGCCTCTGATTGGCTTAATTAATTTCAAGTAATGTCATACTTTTATATGACAAACGTCCTTAATTTGTTTCAAGTTTCAAGTTTGGTTTTATTCAAGTGTCATAACCAAGTCAGTATTGCTACTGCTCTCCCCTTGGGGACTGTTTATTCTGCATTGTTAAGAATGTGCGCTGTTCAAATCTGTGGTGTACTAGTAAAAATCTAGCCAATCAATAACCTTGCAAAGGTCAAATGTCACAAGATTCAGTATTAACACAGGATTTTGAGCGTGCTTGCGCTGCGTGCTTATTTCATGTAAATTGATCCAGTCGATCCAGGAGCATGTGTACGCCTTTGATGCTTATGCTACGCAATCTAATTTTTTTGACAAATCCTCAAAGCACATGATCCATGTTGTCCATAAACCACACTACCACGCAACATGAAATGAAATACAATCAGGTAAAGGTAGAGGTAACCTTAACTCGTTTGCACCAAATCCAAAACCTTCACTTAAAATTTGAACAATGTTCAAACCCCCTGCCTATGCATGCCTTGTGGATCTCCAAGCACACGAGACTTGACACGGTTGGCTGCCCACTCCCAATAATACATATGACTAGGTACAGCAAGATCTCACCTCAAGTTTAAGTTGAGGTAAACCAAATGTGACAGGTATTAGAAAACGAGAGCGTGGATTCGCATAACCACTGCGGATTTAATGACTCCGGGCCCAGATTATTCTTAAGTCATTTGAGGAATCCTTAAGGCAGTCTCTGTTACCTGCTGCGCCCATTGTACATTGTGGAGTACAACGTACGACGACGACGCATGCGCATATGGTGGAAAATCTTTAGAAGGGGGATTTAATCCACATGATAAAAAAATCCTCGTACTTCGTAGTCGTACATATTACGGTCCATAAAATATAATAATGAATTTTAAAAAGATTCTAATAGAAGCAGACGAAATAAAGCTTTGATCTGATCTGAATAGATTGGAGGGCGGCATCAAATGCGCAAGTGTTCCTTCGTACCCTTTGAATGGAACCTTTTAGCCTTCGAATAATAAAAAGTTTAGGAGACAAATACAAATAAAAAGGATTTCTTGGTGATGAAAGGATTTGTCGTCTCGTCCAGTGCAGCGCAGGCAGCATCTTCGTCTTCGAAAAATGTCGCGTCGCGTCGCATCCGCGCCACTACTGCATTTAATACCTAAAGATCCCATTCTTCATTGAATAATGTTTAAAGATCCAATTCATCAATCTCAAATTGCTCCGCGAAGACGAATGATGGCTTTACAAATCGTCTAAGAAAACAAGCATTGAATACAGGGACGGGAATGGCGACGCTTTTTTGTTGGCAACGATCCTTGTCTTTGAATCATTTTGTTTGATGATGAATATTAACGGGGCCAAAGGATTCCTTGCCGTCATCCTCATCCCCGTCACCGTCACCCTTCAGCGCCCCGCCTGAGCCTGTCACCCTCCAATTAATTGACGGGTGGGCGTGCTGGTCACATTAATGGGTCCTTTGCTCCTGCCTTGGTCTTTGTTATGGGGATTATTTCACCCCATTGATAGATAGACGGTATTCGCTGTGCTTTGCCAGCACAGCACGTAATTAATGCTATGAATTTGATTTAATTAATTAATTAAACAAATAAATGAATCCATTAAATGAATTACATACATGCAGTGCACAGTACAGTATATGGCCTTGGCCATTTAGTAAACGTGTTTAACCTATGCATCCTATTTGTCGTCAAAAAAATGGTGTGTACATCCGTTACTGAAACAGCAAGGAATGTCAAACACAAAATGTGCACGACAGAACCGGGAGAAAAGTTGCTAAATGGATGCGACAAAAAGTGACATTATGAACAAGTGATGCTGAACTCTGAACCCAACAACAACGGCAAAGAACACGAGTAAAATGCCTAACCGGATTTGAAAAAGTAAGGAAAAAGTTGCAAACACATTGTGTTTTCTTTGCTTGCGCATATTTTAATGTCGAATTTTTTCACCGAAAAATCCTGGGAAATGAACTTGTTTGTGTGGTGTGTGTGTTCAGCATCAAATATTCCATTTGGATCCCACATTGCATTGAGGATCATAAATTCCTAGCTGATTTTCATGTGACAGGAATGACTGGGATGTTCAACCAACAAATTTTATGTGCACTCTTACATTTGTCAAACTTATGGAAATTCCAGGTAAACATGTAAATTCTAAAACAAAATTTAAAATCGAGCTCCACCAACAACTTTACAAGTGTACGCCGCTTCAATCACCTCAGGGCAAAATTGCACATGCGCCTTAAAATGCGTTTCTTAATTAAATCCAAGTTCTAGCTCTACGCCACAGACTAAAAAAATAGGATCGTCTGCCCATGTTAAAGCATGAAATTTGAGGGTGCAAATGCAAAGAGTAATTATCTTCAAGCTTGAAAAAATTGTGAAGCTCATGGCAGAGCCTCAGCTACAACGCAACGTGGCTGATGAATCCAGGTAACGCAAAGTAAGTAATTATCTAAAAGCCCAATGCAAAGGCACTACACTACGTCTACGTGACAGGAAGATCCTCGCCGTACTATGAAATGAGGATGGGATTTTTTATCAAGTCGCCAATACACGGTTGCGATCCGCGCGCTGACTGTCTGGCGTCAAAGTTCTTCCTACTTCACCAAAATCTGTCTGGAAGGTGTGAATTGACCAGTTTCTTGAAATTTTTTATTGCAGGCAATTCAAATCATGGCAATTTGAAAAGGAATTACAATTGAAATTAATCTGCTATCAGATTTGCCTAAAGGGAGACTGGCAAATGACGACCAATGAGAAAATCCAGCATAAATTGCAGTTCAAATCCCGTAAATTTATATCCTTCGATTTCCAAAATAAGTCTTCAAAATCAGTTTAAAATTTAAAGAAATCCACCCACTGATAAAGAAGACATACATTCGATATTCCACTCAATTTTATGAAATGTCTGCAATTAGTGACTTTGACCTGATTCATCTTAAAGCCAATAATTTTCCCAATAATGGTTTCATTGTTGTAAAAGGTCTCCCACATAAAATTTCATTGTTGAAGCACATCTTTAGTTTATCAAAACTCTTTATCTTATATTTTTGTGAAGTGCCTTTAAACACTAAAATTAAATCAATAATTCCACTCACTCATCCCTTAGTCTGGAGGACTGGGCATCCCGCCCGAGCCCTTCGTAATGATGTTTCCCTTCAAAACATTTTCCCTTCATCCAATCTAATGTCCTGTAAGTATATTGCCTCGCCCGGCCTGGCCCCAAGAATCTTGAGTGATTTAAGTGCCTTAATGCACATCGCGGTGCGGCGCGGCGCGGCGGTCCATTCGTCAAGGCTAAAAGGCGATGATTGACTTCAAGACAGGTCAGGCGTCAGGTCTGGCTTGGAGCCGAGTCGTACGTGCGGGTACATTATGGTGATGATATTTTCAGAATTTAGAAAGTTTCTTCAGAAATCTATCTCGTAAATCAACGAGTCAAAAAGGGTGGATCACTTTGAGGCATTTATACTTACTTTCCTCACGATTAGATTACGACTCGCTTTTCCAATTGTAAAACCATGTAATGCGTTTAAGACAATCTTGATGGGAACAAGGGATTACTATTAGTGTGAACATTCTGATTTTAGTGTTTTATCTCCATAGGCCGAGTATCCATGATTTTGGGGGTTGTGGTCAAAATAGCATGGGAGTTTAGAATTTTGTTGGTCTTCAGCAGAGATAATGTAATGTGTTAACTTGGATTTGGCGGGATTTTCTGAAATTGAAGATGAAGCCATTGAGCCCTGGTGCTTATGGGGATTTCAAAGTTATCCTAATATTTTAAAATATTTTTTCTACATCATAACCTCCCAGGATTCCTCCCCAAATGAAACTAGACCCGACCTACACCAATGGAATGGATTGCGTCTCATTCCTGTATTTGTTTAAATATTTGAACACTTGTGCTCAATGCAATGCATGCAAGTCCGTGTGGTGACATGACTGAGTATGCCATGGATTTTCAACTACAATTAAAGTGACAAGACACACATTGACATAAACTACGTACATCCATATAGTCCATGACCGTAATGTAATGTTCAAGTGGAGATCAAGTTAGCCGAGCCCGTCCCGGTCACGGTGAAAAATGGATCTAAGCCACCATGTGTTTTCACTTTGGATCTTCTGGCTCGGCTGGCGGAAATATTTCAAAATATGATCTTCGAAGCAGTAAATCTGGCCGAAAGGAACGAAATGGAGTAAATGGGCGATTAGGGGGAGAGTTATTGTGTGGGCACTCACTACTGATGGTTGCTGATAAAGAGGTGGCAAATGGCCTAGCTTGTTCTGATGCATTTGAAATGTAACGTGGAAACTCAAAACGCCAAATTTACGTATTCGTGTGCTTAAACTCCTTGTATTATTACTTAATTCATATACATTTTGAGGCCTAGTGTTAATTATTTACAAATATCTAGTAAATTCATGTTTTAGGAGTTGGTCTACAATGTAGTTAACATTTGAAAATTTGTGGACGAAATAAAAATTAATACTTATTTTTTTAAAGAAATTATCTTTAATTAACAGTTTTCTAAAAAAACATTTTTAAGTTTTGAGCCCGTTTATTTCCCACCTCTACCACCGCTTTAATACTGGAGCAATACCCCCAAAAAGAGAACAAGGGGAATCCTTGTGTAACCTAGACAAGAAATATAAACCGAAGCAAAGGGCTCCACTCAATTTACTTATTTCTTTAACCTTGTGAGCATTACTCGCTTTTCC
>JAAXYW010003674.1:0-11017 GCA_036851895.1 Orthonychiurus folsomi | reverse complement strand
CGACATACGAACTTACACTTAAATTTCAAAACTTCAAAGAGGATGCAACTTTGAAGGTAAATGTGATTCTGCGGACAAAAGGATACGCTGCAAATCAAAGCAATTCCAAACTTCAAAATATAATTTGATGGGAAAATTCATTGTGATTTTCACGGGACTTTTTATTTATCAAACTAGGCCAACATCAAATGGAATCATTGATTCCACATGCCCTACTCTTTCGAATTTTGAAAGTCAAGCGTTACATCTATTACAGCCGAGGGCGGCGCGAATGAAACTGACAGAATGACCCAAAATCTCGGGAGCAGGAAGGATGTTTAGTCTTTAAACAACACAGCTTGAGGACACAATACTTCCATTTGTTTAACTGTCACTGTTTCCTCTCTAGTACTTCGCCCCGCCTTTCAGAATCCCTGCAGCAACTTCAAACGTGCACTTTACATTCCCAATGTAATTGAATGCTAAAAATACTAATATTTGGAGCTAGATCCAAACGCTATACTTTGCACACTTAGAACAGATGTGGTAATTCAAAGCTAAACCCACATTGTAAAGGCTAAATGGACACTATAACAGTGGCTTTCCCTTCAAATTAGTCCTGACGCTACCATTAGAGAAATTCTCAACTAGAAATTATCGTCTTTAGATTGTAGACTTTATGGTAGATCCCAGAGCGAGGAGAGGATCTGTCTAACCAATTACAAATTATAGCGTTGTTTTATGATGTTGAATTACGGGCTGTTTGGCGAATCTAATTCAAGTGAGAGGATGACTGTCAACACGCGGGGTCTGCTAACTTGGTGCATGTCGCAAAAGTTAAGTGAACAAAGCATCAGAGATTAGATTATCAAGTGCATTGGGTTCACTCGAATTTCGCATGTTCATTCAGGCCTCAGCTCCCTCGGTCAATGCAATCCTGTCCAATTTCTCAAACTCATCCGTATGTCAGGATATTTATTTTTGCACTTTGTACTTTGTACTGGATGGTATACAAATACGTGAAATGTTTGCGTTGTGTAGTCGATTCAAACGAGTTGCCGGGAGACCATTTATGGGATGAGAAAAATTTCTTCACATATTGGAAGTAATTTTGTCATTGGGGTGACCGTTGTTAGGGTGCGACATGTTGTACAAGATTCTCAGCTATTTACGTCCTTCTTCCCCCTCCATTACGAATATCTTCGGATCGGATTTTATTCCCTTCTGTTTTTAGACGCAGAACACGCATACATGCAACTTGTACATGGAGTGCCACATGCTAGCATGTATTTAGCAGTACGATTTATTTCTGTAGAAGGCAAGGAAGGGGATGAGTCACATCGCAATGCAATCTCTTACTGCACTCGCACGCATGTTCAAGATGAATGTATAAGATGAACAGACGTCACATCTCATAGGATGAAAGGGAAAATATACACTTGCACTTCTTGGAATATTTGAATCCAAGGTAGAAACTAACTCCTACTTATTTGGAATCATCAGTTTTTAACATGAACACGAAGCAAGTCACAAGATTCTCAGAGACAACAGAGCAGTTTTTGTTAGCTTTGCGTCACCTAATTACAAAATTCTACCTCAACTAACAACGCATGGTGCATGGATGCATGCAAAGCAAAAGCACGTGAATTCATGACTAGTCGAATATGTATCCGAATTATGTCATCGTTAATTCGCCTTAACTTCATTTGGTTGTAAATCCTGACAAATAATTTTTAATTTTAAAATATTTTCACCAACCTAAATTGGCGGCGGCGCGGCGGCTCCAAAAAGGGACACACACGGAACTACATGATAAAATTCCATATCCCTGTTCCTCACATTCTTTGCTTATGAAACTTGTTTTTCGGAGGAATTTAAGCCACAATATGCTAGAGTTATGCCATCCATAATTACTTTGTGTTTCCATTATTCCAGCAGCGGCATCCAAGACTGGAAATTTCTGAACACATCGCCCTGTCCTCCCCCTCACTTCAATTCCAACGGATACGGAGCAGAGGGAAATATTGTGCGAAGAGGGAATGCTGAGCCGTTAGTAGATTAATGTGGGCTCCATGGTTATGGTTGGTACACGGGTGGTGTTGGGTTCGCACTAAAGAATCTTGATGTAGAAAAGGGGGATGTAAAGTGGGGGTTCAATTATAGTTCCTTCTCCTTCCCCAAACTTTAGTCATCCAAAATCCTGAATCATCCTTGGATTCAACTCCACAGGGAATTAGAATCATGCTTCCAGACACGAAAGATCCGTTTGCATAACCCGTAAAAATAAACCAAGATCAATAAGTGATCCTCGTGCCCTTTCAATATCATAACTTCTCAATAATATTTTTACAAGTCTTTCCCTCCTCCGTTCTGCTCCTGGTTTTCCTTGCTTTGGAATAAAAAAGATTCCAGTAGCAAAGAGTCAACACACCACACCACCTGGGGTCAGGGTTTGGTGCGTGCTTCGCATTTATTTTTTGTTTATTGCATGAGAAGAGCAAAGGAGCTAGCATGAAGAAAGGACGACTCCCAACACAGTCTCACCGTGTGCAATGAATGACTAATGTTTGACAAGTTCTTAAAAAGCGAGTCGGGATTAAGTTTTTCCTTAGTTCAGGATTATAAATAGACACCGGGATCAGTTTGCATTGGACATGAATCACTCTGGAATGATTCCGCTACCTTAACCAGTTTACAACCATCACACCACCGCACTGCACTGGTCCCACCAGATTGAGGCGTGGATATTGTGATTGGATTTGACATAGGTGGGTCCCGGTGGGATAAGAGCATACAAATTACTCATTTGTCCATTACTCAAGTAGTCACGGTCCAACTACCTTCCCAATGCAATCCTATCCAAGTACTTAAAATACTAGACAGCGATTCGCCAACCTCTCTTGCTGTTGATGCAGCCAAGTCATGGTACGTATGTATATGTACGTGTGAAACGTGTGTGCGAGATTTGGATCCATGGATGATAAAACATTTCATATTTCATTTCTCTCCAGGGGTTTGCGTGGGTCTGGTTTTTATATCGTCATAATATTTTTATTTTCCCGCTTTATGTCCACTAAATCTGTAAACATCGCAAACTGGGTGCGGTGTAAGGTTTTATATTTCTGAAAGGGATGGGCAGACCCGACCAGACGGACACCCACCACTGATTGAATGATCGCATCCCCAATTCCGGAACGGTTTACAAAAACGTTTACTAAATACACGGCTTATATTTTGAACATCCACGGAAACATTTTTTGTACATTTATATTTTTATCATTGTATAGTGTAAGATAAGCATAGAATCTCCGGCGTTGGATGGGCAGACCCGACCAGACGGACACCCACCACTGATTGAATGATCGCATCCCCAATTCCTGAACGGTTTACAAAAACGTTTACTAATTACACGGCTTATATTTTGAACATCCACGGAAACATTTTTTGTACATTTATATTTTTATCATTGTATAGTGTAAGATAAGCAAAGAATCTCCGGCGTCAGATTTTAGTTTCTTGGAAGTAAACAAACCCTATGATTAAAGTTATAAGTAGTATTTTTTGTCAAAGACTCAAACAGAAGGCACTTTGTTATTGCATAGCCAAATCTGAAATGTAAACAATGATTTAATACCTAATGCAGGCTTAAAATGAAAGGGAAAACATCAAGACTAATTAACAAATTTCGTGCGTCCCGCTTTTCCTCCTTCTAAATTTACACAGAGGAAATAAGAAGCGAGTAAGACATTTCACACATCTGCATTTGCCTTATGTTTTACAATCTGACTTGACACATTCATTTTTATATGTCAGCAAGGATTAGTCCACTATTTACTTGCATGTCATGCACGCTATATAATTCATTCGTGCGAAAATGACAGTAGTCTACTTGAGCAGTGGCCCCACCAAAATCCTGACTCTGTTCAATGCTGAGTCATCTTCTCTTGCTCTCTTGACTGCACAGTACGTATATAATGCTTCACAATGCAAAATTAAAATTGTCTGTGCGAACTTCTCAATTTGCAACCTAATGAAGCGTCCCCCAGCATTGCATTCGTAAACATCTGTTACATTATTAGCATTCAACTTATGGATGGAAGGAGTTTCAAACTTTTTGGTTTGATTTGTCCTCTATCAGCCATCTCACCTCACACACAGCACTGCTCATGCTCTGACAAAAGAAGGAGGGTGGAATATCAGATGAGAGCAAATAAATAAACTCTCAAAAAGTGGAAACAAGCCCAAATCCCCTCCTATTTGTACTGCTGTGAATACAAATTCTTTTTATTCAAATAAAACAAATGGAATTGGAATTAGACATGGATGTAGGATCTCTGGAGATGAATAAAGTAGATAGGAGGAGAGGATGTTCATGTAGTAAGCGAGAGTCCAAGTGTCAGAAAAGAGAATTATTATTGTCTCTGCTTTGCATATAAATATGATTGGATGTACAGGTGCATGCGGTGTGGAGATGGGATAACCTCTACTGTAACTCATCACCATCCTATGCTGGCATGAGAATATTAATGTCGTTGTAAGGAAAGGGGCTCATGGGAAATAAAATAATATTACAACCGTTTGTTATCCCTTGTCGTCATCCCGCGGATTGCTGGTGCAATTCCATTGCAATTTGAGCATCATTTCCATTTCAACCCTTTTTCGGCAAATGTTCGACCGGTCCTGCAAAATGCCGAGGTTAGTTACCTACTCATTTAATTGTCTGCCACTTTCACTTTTGGAGAGGCTCTTCACTACAACTGAAAACTGAATGCGATGCCCCTTCGTCATGTCATGTCATCTTAAGGCAAGGCACTACTACATCTGACTGCCTAATTAGGTTCACCAAACTGGCAGGGATTGCATTCGTCATCTCATAAGCCACGGTACGGCACCCATTCCTAAACTTAAGCTGCATCCACATGTGCTTGTGTCAAGTATTTAGGGATTGACAAGGCACAGGCTGTTGCGACACGCAATGCTAATAAATCCAAGCTTGAGTAATTGTCTGCCATGTAAATCCAGTAAAAGTGTTTTTCACATGCAGGGCCACTCCTAAACTCACACCGGCTCATAACCCATCAATTTAATCAATGTAATTGCTGAGGATGTTTTGATGAGGGAGTAAATCTTAGGCAATTAGTAAATTGGAAATTTGGATGACGACCTAAACGGTGAGACAAGACATATCAGGAAAGTGGGTAGCCAAATGAAAGGAAGGTTTTATGGTTAATAAACTGTTTTGCAAATGGGTTGACATGTTTTATTGTTCTAGGAGACTCCTCCATTCCCAATCCTTTATTTAACAAGATTTACGTGACAAGCTTTTAATTTGAAAATGGAATAAGAGAAATGTGGAGAGGAGCTACTTCCACTATGTTTACAATCTACATCCACTTCTTGACGGAGTTTAGGATTTAAAATGAACACAAACTCATAAATTCAATAATGAAATGCGGTTTAATTGGATTTGGCTGGACTTCAATATTGATTCCACTCATAATGACCCATTTAGAAAGTTTAAGAGCTGCGAAGTAATTAGTGGAACAGGTTCTCAGCACTGGGCCTGCACTGTGTGAACCTATCCGAAAGTTTCGGAATCGATCTTAAGTGCGTCAAAAGAAGCTTGTTTTTCATTGGTGACTTTGCAAAGTACGGTTTTACATTTTGGTGAAGCTTCTTTAAAGAGGAATCATTAAAAGATTACACTACTAACTACTACCAGTCCATCTTGTTTTACAACATGCAACAGTGGATCTGATTCATCCAAACAACATTTACTACACAGTTTGCAAGCGAGTGGGCAAATCTTACTTATCATAAATGCTAACTTCAATCTAGTTCGGAATCTGGCTTAAAAGAATATGATTACTGCAGCAAATGCATGGATTGCAATATCACAAACCTGATTTCGGATCAGATTATATACAAATGTAAACAAGAGATGTTAGTATACAAATCAATGAATTGAGATAATTGAATGAAATGCAGCAACAAAAACGAGGGCACGTCATCTTCGTGATGAATGAATAGTAATTTCTAATCTATGTAATCAGTGATCTGCGAGTGAGCATGGTTGGGTTTGCTGTTAGTGCACCGGAAATATAAGTGAGTGGCAAAATATATGTTCACGTGTTATGAAAATATCTTGAAACGCTAATCTATGGAGTTATAAGTTTGGAAACATCAAGATTTTGAGAATAGGAAATTTTATTACATTTCCATTCTTCACAACACTCAGTACTCTGTAGTGTTCGAAGTGTGCTGCACTTGGATATGAGGAGTTGGACTTTCAGAGATGAGCAGGGAATTCACTTTTCAACTTGAGACAGGAGTGCAGATATAACAGAAGTTCTCTTAACTTTCGGGAACTACAAGGATGTTAAATGTTTGCACTTCAGAAACGTGAGGAGGAATTGCTACTTCATTAGCCCATAAATCAAATTCTTTAATCTTCCCTTTTAGTGCAAGAGGGGGGTAACTGCACAGTCACTTTCATGTTACGCGTCATTAATTAAACAAATAAACAATTTTAATTTAATAAATATTCCACGGAATGATTATCAAAATTAACGACAAACCCCATCACGACTTTCTTTTTAATTACTTAAATGTGTTAATATCACGATATTTTTCTTGTACATACACACGGCAATGTCCTGATTAGTGGTGAGTGATGGTACACCACCTCCTATGCTTAATAACTTTCTAAAGGAATTTATTGGTTGTTAATTAAACCCTTTAAAATTTCTATATTTAATTTGTTCATAAGGAAATAAATACAAGTTCCTCAGCCTTCGCATGCTCGATACATCCAAACTATTAGTCCTTTACAAGTCAGTCCATCATCCTAATGAGTTGTCAATTAAGTCAAGGGACAATAATTATTGTACAATTTTAGACTGCAAAATACTTCCCAATAAGGTGGGTTGGAGAGTTAGCGGTGGGCAATCAGAGGTTATTGTTGACTACTTTTGCATTCGTTGAGCTCATCCGCACATTAATTCTCATTGCTATTCAACGGAGTGCTTGGCTAATTTACCATTTTGAATGAAGCAATAGCTTCAGGAACCCCAAGGATGACTGGATGGCCATTTAGTAAAAAGAACTCCATCATTTGTGTACGCACCTCAACTCTTAGCTGCCTCAATTCAATAAACAAATTCAAATTTGTCCCACGAAGCATTTACATTCCATTGAAATTGGAGATCAACATCACGGCGAGCCCGCATCTGACTGTGCCTGCCCAGGAGAATGTCGTTGTCGTCGGTGAGGTCGTCATTTGTGGTTGGATTTTATTCTCTCAGATCATAACTTGTCCATCGATGAATAATGGCTTCAATCCGATCATAAACAAAAACGAGTATTTGTCTTGAGTCCATTGTATTCCTTTCCACCAGCATCCATAATCTCAATGCCTTCAAAAGAGCCCCTCCTTTGAATGGCAAAAGCTATGCCTGCCAGTCTGAGGTGATTGAGTAATTATTTCTCCAAAGTCGACAGAAATTAAGGGAGTGTTATATTTCAACCTTAATTAACTTGTTGAGCAAGCACGCCCTTTCTTAATTAATACATTGGCTAAGGGTATCCATTCGTACTGAATTCAAAATCAAACTCTATACTTGGGCATTGTATTAATAACCGTGCCGAATTCCTTGCCTTTGAGCAAACAAATTTGTACAAAAAGTTTTGAGAGGCCTTGGTTAGGAGTACAAGGTGAGAAACACCCTTGCTAGTAATGTTAATGTTTACTCTCCAAATTCTAATTACAGCCAATCCATAATTTAATTTTGATTCCTTTCCATCTTACATTGTAATTTTTGAATTTCAATGAACTTTAACTTTTTCATCATCATTGTTTGGACTTCCCTTTACAGTTTTAATACAACACCTGAAACAATGCCAATCCCACCCTTAAGTGGGCTTAAGGGATTTTTTTTTGTAGACAAAAGAAGGGAGGTTTAAATACACGTGGCTACGGGCTTCCTCCTTTATTTTAACAATGGGTAATAAAATGTGCATGGAGTGATGAAGTCGGAGTCATATTTGGAGCGATCAACTTCTTTCTCCGTCTGCCCGCTAGCCAATTGCGGATCGTGGAATCCAATCCAGACAATACAAACTCCTACGCAAATCACGACTCCCTTATTCCATCCCCTCACCCTGATAAACATCTAACCGACCTGACCTCTTAATAATAAGTACGCCGGGTTTCTCATCCAGATTATGAGGCTTACACTCAACGCACAGAGGGAGATTGTTTTGTTCCCAGATCAGATTCCACGGACAAGAGGTGTTGGTTAATGAGCAGGCAGGCTCAGCCACCCACAGGATTTCCATCCCTGCCGTGAATACAAATCTGATGGACAGAAAGGTGCCCGCCAAGACCCACTGCGTCCAATGTTGAACAAAACAATGAGGCTTTTGGCGATTGTAAAATGAATGTAATGTAATATGATTGCACGGGGAGAGAGAAGAAGAATTATTTGTACAGATTAGGGCTGCACGTATGTACGTCCATCATCAGAGATGCTGAGATCCCTCAGCTTTTCTACAAAAGGTTAAAATATAATTGAACTCCGTGTTTTAGTAAATCTGTGACCATATTTGTGAAATTTCATTGCAATGTTTCCTCTTCTTCCTTCAACAATCAAACACACTGACTGACGTGAAGGAGTCTCCAAGCCAGGTGGATTTGGTTTCGGTTTCGTCGTGGTTGAGATCGAGGTTCAGGTGTGGATCACAACGGTGAGGTATGGGAGAATCCTATTAAAGTTCCTTGGCCTTTACCGTGAAAAATTATTGTCAAAATACTCGGCCAAGTCTAATTCCTGGCAGGAGGTTGGTGATATACTACCTATTTGTCTTTTTATTTCTGTGTTATTCTTGTGAAGGCTGCCATGCAGGAAATCTTTAACTCAACTTGTAGTACAACGCCGTCTATTCATTCCACGGCAAGAGTTGCCTCCCATCCTTAAGCTCAAAGAAGGAATCCAAATAATGCAAGTGTTAGGGTGGAATGAATTAATTAAAATTTGTTCCCTTCTGTGCATTAAGGAATTTGTAATGAATGAAGTGAAGGATGAAGGGAGCAAATGACTGACATTGATTGAATGGTCGAAATCTGTTGCCGACCAAAAAGGTAGGGACAACGGACTCCGCGCACGGACAGACAACCTTTTGTTCTTGATGTGGACTACGAGGCAAATCCATTGCGGTAGCTGCTCCGCTTCTGCAATTGTTTGTTTTCTGTCATTGCAATATGAAACCCAAGAAATCCACAAACGAATTGTGTGTGGGAGGAATCAATGAAGGGTGTAACTTTTGAATTAATTGTTTTTTCTACCAAATTACGACAATGTGGCTGCGCTGGAAGGATCTAATTTGGGAGTGTACGTACGATGTACGCACCGCTCGTTTGCCACACCGCACCGCGGAGTACGATAAAATTTAATCCCGATGACCATGCATTAAGTGCATGCGTTCGAATACTGTGGAGTCGTATTTGAGAAAGCCGTTATATTGGTTAGATTGAATGCAATTAAATGGAAGTAATGGGGGGATTTACCCATCAATGACAATTTTGAGACGGACACTCAACCACAGGCACTGGCTTTGTTCTAACCGAACACAATTCCTCCTTCACTCAATTCCTTTTCAATATGAGTTTGGATATGGCCAGGTAATTCTATGCAGAAAACTAGGTAGTGGCAAGTGACGATTGCGCATTCTACTTCACATTGTCTTTGTGATAAAAATAGAAACGTTTGCTAATCCTTAATGGGGTTGAACTTTCAGTCCCGTATTGTGCAAATCAGCAAACCCAAAATGCCTGATTCCAAGAAATATTTCCAGGAATTCCTCATTATACTCCGAGTTGCACTTTGAAATAAAGTCATACTCATAATAAAACACATCAGTTGTGCTTTTACAAGTTCTTAAGTAGTGGATTTACATATCATGGTGGAGTGTAATCGTATTCATTAAGAAAGTTTCTAACTTGAGTACTCGTCAATAATTTGGATTATGGTCTCTCTGCAAAACAACGACATTATGCACCACCATGCAGTAAAACTTCAACAACAACACTTCCGTCCGCTTTTGATGCCAAGAGAAATTAAAGCATAAAATTTTCAAAATGTTGTCAACATTACTCTGTATAAATTAAGATTCACAATTGTGGGTCAAACTTTTCAAATTTCGCTATCAAAAACCGCTCCCGTCATATGGTAGCAGGTCTTAATACTAAAAGTGGTTCTGCTAAAGCGCTGAGAAATCTCAACGCAATGCACTGTCATAAGGGGTAAAGTATGAAGACACAACTTAAAACCGCATTAAAAGCATTGAGCATCAAGTGAGGCTGAACAAATATTTACTAAATAATAAACTAATTAAGACAAGTTAATTTTATTAAAATAAGTCAATACACTTACCCCTTCAAATCTTGTAAGTCGTTTTGATTTTGGCTGGACCAGTGGTTCCAATGAATTTGTTTTTTGAATGAACCGAAATGACTCACTCCGATAAACGCTGTTGTCCGCATTTCTCCGGAACACAAACTCAACCCATTTCCTCGGGAGTCCAGATAACCCGGGTCCACCATTAAAATTTTTCAGCTGTTTCCTGTGTCGGGATTCATCTGATTTGAATCCGACTCTTTTTGCATTCTTATTTCCTTTATTGTTGCTACTGTTATTAGCATAGACATATGGGCGATACATTTCCCCCATGAGAATGCCTTTACGTGATTGCACTCCCTAAACACTTTCCCAGGGCTAAAATTGCCAAATTCACCAAAAAAATGTATAATTTAACTCAAATTCCACTGCAAAATTCAACCAAATATCGTACTCTCTATCTCTTTCACTCCCTTACTGTCCACCAGTCAAATTGTGAGATTCATTTGCAAGCGCGACGCCAACAACAACGTGGGAGCTGTCAAATTGATAGGTGCGTGCAGGGCACGTCCTTTACTCTCGTAGCTTTTAATTCAAAACTTCTCACGCTAAGGATTACAACACTGAACTGAAAATTAAAGGTG
>JAAXYW010003673.1:0-11020 GCA_036851895.1 Orthonychiurus folsomi | reverse complement strand
ACTGTTGAATCTTGAGGGATTTGTCAATAAATGGAAACAGGGGAAATGAAACCAAAGAGTAAATAGGGCGGGTTTTGGAAATCCTCGAAAAACGAAGGTTGTCGTCGGTGCGGGGTGCGGGCGGAGAGCTGTAAGGAAATATACTTTCTTCTCCCGCCTCTTCCTACCACGGTGGCGGGAGTATTTGGTCTCTTTCGCTGGAGGACATCAATTCAACTCTATTATTTAACCTGGTCCACAATGCAATGCACGAAGGAACGAATGCAAGGATAGTTCTTTCTCTTGAGTCAAAAGACACACGAGTAAAAGGATTCCAATCCTGGCCACAAATTGACGATTCAGAGATCCGGTGCCCGGGTGCCCTGCCCATGCCATGCCTTGTGGTTCGGTGCTGGTAAAGTGCATCCAAGATCAAATATTTGATTATCTTAAAGTTAAAGATCAAATCAAAAATGGGTGGGGGGGATTGAATGTATCTACTAAGCTATGGGTAAAAGCCTTGATGGAGTAAGCGTGTATTCCCTTTTGAGGGCGGTTTTTGTGTACAAATGTTTCATTGTTAAAATTCTTGAAAATTTACATAAGAAAATGCTTGATTGTTGATTGAGTCGAAGGGCAGGAAAAACAATATTTTAATTGCAAAATACATATTTAACAAAAATGACGGATGTTGCGCTTAGCATTTTTTGCATGAATAAATATTTGAGTTTCTAATGTTTTTTTTTGAATTCCGAAAGCATTTTAAGGTCTCACAACTTAAATCAATCCATTTAGTATGCAGGCCATTCCTCACGGGATCAAGAATGTAAAACCTTACAGGAATTTGAATTCACATCTAGCTAAAACTAAACTTATTCCGTAGTTCCATGGGATGAATCCAACCCTTTAAAGAAAATCTAATGAAACCCGAAATTTAATTAAGCGGAACATTTTAATAAAATTTTGGTTGAAGTCTCTTGTCTTTCCTTCTTTGCTGTCGCTTTGAACATAAACGAGGTCAAGATGCTAATGCCACATTTCATTCCGTAAATCCCTCGTCGGTGACATGACATTTTCCTGTCGGTACTAGGGTGGAAAAGCAAATTTTCTTACTTTATTTACTCTTCTGCTGACTGCCACATGCCAAAAAGCAAGAGTTTCATTTATTAGTCACAGCCAGAATCACAATTACAAATCCTAAGAGGCACGACGGAGTTCGGAATGCTAAAATTTGAGTCGAACTTTGACTTGGACTTCAAAAACTAATTTAGGAATAAAGAAGTTGTTCGGTGGGATTGGGTTGGGGGTGATGAAGTAGTCAGTCATTTCTTCTGCCACTGATTATTGATTTAATGCCTTGGCTTGACGTTCGTACGACGGAGACTGATGATTTATACTTCCAACTTTTACTCCGTTTATTGAACTAAAAGGCATCTAATAAATTAGAGTACGGAGCTCCTCGTGCTCGAGAGGCGTAAAGGGACTAATTCTATTCAAATTGGAAATGTTAATTGGAATTACCAGGGGATTAATTTGTGGGGAATTTGTAATGAGAATGATTGAAGCTGCTTTATGCTTAAAATCAGACAAATTTTGTGTGAACGCTCGATAAATCAATTTGAACAACGCTCTTATCGGAAATACAAGAGTCTAGTTTGTTGTTTCAGTGCCGATCATAAATTTGCACAATCATCATTAAAAAAAGTGAATCTAAGTAGGTTCCTGTTTGGTTGCTACTGTTGTAGATGAGTAGTTAGCTGGCTTCAAAGTTAACATCCGATTTCCCTTATCCTGAAATACATGAAAAATATTAATTCGGGGAACTTTAATCAATTTTGTGTTTTGAACTCACTTTGACTTGTAAATGAAATGAAAACCAAAGCCGCATATGTTAACTATTAGTCCTCAGCTGTAGTCTACAATTATTATGGAAATCTCATTATTTCAAACCTAGTCGTTCAATATAAGGGCACGGTTGATCCAACCTACGCGACTACAATACTGCACGACCCAGCCAAACACGTACATTGTAATTTATACCCACAATTTACACAAATAGCCACATATGGGATTCACATTGCGTCCGTAATCCACATCCTCAACAAACACAACTATGATTTAGCGGTCACCACAATCATAAAAATATATTTTCCGGACGTGTATCTCTCGGTTCTTTGGTTTAAACAAAATTTAGCTTGAATTCTCGTCGCGTCGCATCCCCTTCCACTCCGTTTCACCTGCACAAAACCGCAGACGGGGATTACCATAAACTTGAGAATCCGGATGACATCCCCGTCTTCCCCGTGCAAATCCCCATGTTCTCAGATGCGAAATAATGGGAAGAGCTAGAGTTGAAACAATGGTGGACATAATACATATGCATGGCTATTCTCCGCCTAGTCCATATAGTCCTGTCCTGTCCACGCCATGTCTCCAGGCCTTGGAAAGTCACTCGGCTGGAAAAGACGAAGGCGCCGTGCTGTGTCGTACCGTACAATTCAGCGGATCTTGAAGATCATGTTGTGCGGTACTAAGAACTGGGATTCCGGGAAGATTCCTGGAGAAGTTGGATGAAAGAATGAATCTGTGTTTTGTGTCTCTGTCTCCTCGGTGCGTTGGATCTTAAGATGTTTTATCTAGGGCCTTAATTTCCACTTGTGATGTATTATTATGCTAATGCAGGAAGGTGTAATAGCCGGATCTGTCCCCGGTCTGTTTTCTGGAATATACAGTGCAATGCAGCTTGTTTTTGTTCAGAATTGCATGAATGCAATTGCGATGCAGTACTATTTATTTGTGGAAAATTCCACAATTCGGTGCCGGTTAAACAATTGTATATTTATCAATATATTGAATGCGTGCTGGAAGTTAACGCTATGGGCAACTTACTTAGACGAGAATGAGTAGCCAGTCAATAGGTGGTTGTGGTCATGTAAATTTGTAATTCGTAGGTTGGGTTAGCATCTGGTTTGGGATTGTAAATATCGTAACTGTAAAAATGTCTTCTTAATGATGGATTTTTGCTGAGAATTCAAACCATCACTTTTCCACATTTTTAAACACACAAACTTGAAATCGGTGGCCAGGTTTAACTCTTCGCGACCCCGCGTCAACCTTACTGAGCAATTCGACAATTCCGACAAATAAATCGTAAATTCTGATCATATGTAGTGTGTCAAAATGCAATTCGGATCTTGTCGCATCGAATCAAGCCCATTTTCGATTTATTTGTGCGTCAACTTGAGCGGAGGTTGTGACATGAGATTTTGGATTGTTCAGCTTTATTAAATTGAAAGCTGAAGAATGTAGAGTAGATTGCGGGAATTGGCTCGCTCTACATTGCATTGTAGAGCCAAGAGCTGAAATCCTGACAGAGATTTATGAATAGTCCACGAAAGTCCAGTGCGGGTGTCCCGTTGTGGTGTGACCAAAACCCAGTGCGAGTGACATTGCCATTTCAGAATCGCAATGCCGGGCCGCCGTGCCGTGCAATCCGCGCCGTCAACCGCAGCGGCCATTCCTGCAGAAATCCTTGTCACCCTGATCCCAGGCAGGAATTGTGAGAAATTATTTTGGTTGGATTCTTATCACGCCTCTTTCCTTTATTGTTTGATCCAGTGAGTCCTGAGGTGGTAATTGTGCCTATTGTCTGCAGCATCTTCATCTTTCCAATCGTGGCTTTCCTCATCATTTGCTGTCTGAAGAAAAGGGCGGCGCGGGCCCGGCAAAAGGCACGTCTGGCTAGGAGGTAAGTTTAACTTATTGTTTGGGGTCCAGGGGAATTGAGTGTCTTTGTTTTAATGACCTAATTCATTAAGAGAACGACAAATTTTAGTCGGGAGGTTTGATTTCTCCAGTGTGGCAGATAAAATATTGAGTAAGCAATTTATGTGCGGATCATCAGATACGAGCTTTAATTTGTAAGATTAAGCAAAATATTGAGCAATTTTACTTTATTCGCATTGGTGTGTTGGAAGTGCCAAGTGCCATCACATGAGAACGAGCAGCATAATTTGCACAATTATAGTACTACTTTTTTAAATAGCCGAAGCATTACTTATTTANTGCACAATTACAGTACTACTTTTTTAAATAGCCGAAGCATTGCTTATTTATTTATACTTGCTGCCGCTTCTTTAAAAATATAAGTGCACTTTTATTAGTTGAAGAATTTAGGTTTTATGTATCAAGAAGTAGCGTTAGCGTAATGATAGCGCTAAAATTCTCCAGCTTGGAATCCCAATTC
Organism: Orthonychiurus folsomi; assembly: GCA_036851895.1. Lineage (NCBI taxonomy): Eukaryota > Metazoa > Arthropoda > Collembola > Poduromorpha > Onychiuridae > Orthonychiurus > Orthonychiurus folsomi. The sequence goes on along the minus strand of JAAXYW010003673.1, from coordinate 6,795 downwards.
ATAAAACCAACACTACTTTCAGTACCGTTTTGTAAGTCCCATTTCCATGTTTCCTGGCCCATTCCGCCTAAAATTTACTTGCCTATCAGCATATCCGGCCCACTTTTCAATCGGAAATTGTAAACCATTTGACGAATGAGACTCATTCATCATTAAACACAAATTTGCCCTTAGTATTTCTTCTAGCCTTCCAGTCGGAGGCTTTCCCGGAGCTATCAAGAAGATTTACGACTATTCCAAGCCGGAAATGTTTCGTAGAATCCGGGGCCCCAGTCCGGGATGTCCGGGTAAAATGGAGGAGACGGACGAGGGTATTCATTTCGAGCTGTGACGGACTCAGGGCTTTCAAATCCCTTCAGAGTTTATCAAAACTGCAAACTGTAACTGAACCCCAACCCCTTTTCTCCATGTCAGATGTCAGTCAAATTTATGAATTGATGAATTTCTGTACACTTCATGGCTGCCAAAACTATAAACCGAGTCTGACGATCGCAAAGGGTTAAACGTAACCAAATCCCTCATTGCTTAAAGAATACATGGGACGTAAAGTAGATAATAGTATGAATACAGAGAATATACTATTTTCCGTGTGGCCGCATTTCGGGTTCGCCTGGAAAGTCTAACTGGAAATTAACACTTTGCGGCTGCTAGCGCTGCACCGGCAAGCATGCATGGTCGAAAAGAATGGAGTTAATTTAAAAGGAGAAAAACCCGGGGTTTTCTCTGTCGAAATTGCTGTTGCTCGTAAAAAGACGGGGGAGCGGGGCGCTCAATCAAGTTTTAATCTGTCGTTGCGTTGGATTTCATTTTCAATGCTCATTTAGAGGAATGAAAACCCGAATCCCTTTCCGTGGAAGCGAAATGATAATTGGAATCTGTAGTTTTTCTAGACTTACCTAAAATGGTCCGCTAAATTCGCATCCAAAATGAGTCCAGCTCGAGGATTCAAAAGTAGGACACGTTACTAGCTGAGACATGAATTAAAGTATCCAAGTTACATTGTTGCTCATGTACTCAACAATTAAGAAGTTTTAAAAAGGAATACGTTGTTGAATTTCAAATTTCTGTCTTGTACTTACTTTCTACTACTAACTACTACCTTCTGCACAATGCACCTAAATTTGTTAATTTATCCATCTTTATATTTCCAATTTTCTGATCGACTTTTGATCCATAATTTTCTCTAGGGAAGGACCTTATGGAGAACAAAGCTGTGCTTCAATGGCCAAATTCAGTCCCCCACCCAGTGGAGGTCAACCAGGAGGTCAGTTCTTGAAAAAGTCTATCCTTGTGGGTCAACTAGTCTGCAGTTTTGATTCATTGTTTGTATTCCCATAACTTTTGATTAATCACATGTACTAAACTTATTTCAGTCTCTTTTAAATCCAATGCCGAATGATTTAAATCTATTTTGTTACTTTTATGATGAAAACCTTAGTTTTAACTCTAACGTCTTTGTTGAGAAAAGGGCGGCGTTTCACAACGGAAGTGGAGATGACAACGACGGTGGACCTCGTCACTCCTGACAGTACGCATGGCTATCGCTCGGATCATCATCCAAAAACTTCCACCCCAACTTCATCTTCCCAGGAATTTGTATTGGGAGTCTTGCCGATCCTCCGTGTCCTTGAAACTGGGATGAATTCAATCCCAAAGAATTCCTGTTGACAAAATCCAACATCAAATTGGTGCTTTTGGTGCGGTGCGGTGCAGTGTAGTGCAAATCGGATTGCAAATCCCAAGTTTGTGTGTGGGACATTAACTCAAAACATGGAATTAGATTGTACAAGTCACATTGTGATTGTGAATCGTGTTTTGTGTATCTCATTTCAGTGTTAATTAATTAATCATTCCGTTTAGGTGGAGTTTGTTTACACTTGAGTTAACTATTTCCATTACCTATGCAGTTGTATTGCATACATCGATCGCATTCCCGTGTGATATCGCGCTCGGATTTGTTGATGTCTGCTTCTTTGTGTCTCGTCGTCTTCTTCTGTGTATTTTCAAATGTTAAAATTCCTCTTCTTGTCGTCATTAAACTGGGGTCTCGTAACAAACTTCGGATTTGGTTTTGAATTATTTTCTATTTGCAAAGAATCATAACTGGTCAATATTTCAGTTTGAGGGAATAATTAAGTTAACGGCAAAGAATTTGGAGCTTTTAAAAGCATAATTCAGTGTTTGACCAAAAAGCAGCATTGATTTCTGTTGTCGATTCAGCTTATCTAATGAACACATTCACGAACTGTGTTCTGGGTTAAAGGAATCACACAGCGAATAAGGATTATTTTGTGTGGAATGTATGCCGAAGGCAGTGAAAGTATAAGATAAATCAACTCGCTCCAATGAATTCCTCCATCGCTTTTTTTCTGTACCACATTTCCAAACGTCACCCTACCAGACCAAATTAAGCTTAGCAATAGTATTCGGTGGTATTTCAAAGTGTATCAGTCTCCGTGGAAAAAGGAACACTGCTGGACTTTTTTTGGAATCCCCGGAGATTCCCACTAAACTTGAAACGGAATGAAATGGCATGGGCACCAGGAAGTAAATAAGTGGACGGGATCCGAACCGAATTCAGTGTCCGTGGCCGAGTCCTTGATCATGATAGAGAAAGAAAGAGAAAAAAAGTCAATTGTTCCATCCAGTGTGACACTAAATCTTTTTTTCTTGGACAGATTGGAACATAAATTGAAAGAGCAGCAATTCTATGCCCTACTATGCATTCGGAGAGTTCACATTTCGACAGAATGTACTGAATTGACAATTCTTTCGGTGGCAAATGAATCCTGGGAATCGGATGAGGTTGTGCCTTTGGGTTGGTTTTGGATTTGTCCGTAACAATTTTCCTTTTCGGCGGTGTTCCAACTTTTAATGAATTCGTGAACTTGTGCAAGTTCGATTTCTTGAGAATTGTAAACATATTGGCACAACTCAGTCAAACTGTATTCAACTGTGTTGTTAAACATGTCCTCAAATGCCGTTCATTCCGATACAACTGTATTCTTATTTTTAATTGCAATTAAATATGGTAAAATATCAACTGGCGCAGAAGCTGCCTAAATATTTCCTGTTAAATTTTTGCAGTGCAAAGTTGATCAACTCTGTTTTCAAAAAGTGCCAACAAAGTACGATTTACATTGTTAACGTTTCTTAAAATTCATAAATTGGTTAACCGCATAAATAGAACGTATATATTCGGTCGCTTGGACATAACAGGACGAACCGCCGGCCGCTGTGCAACGCAACTTACGCAATGTCGTTCGTTCTTCCAATTACCTTAAAAAGCAGCCTTAAATTTAGAGTAATGTTTTTCACCACCATTTAATCCAAAAAACCTCGGATCCCGCCGCATTATTCACACTGCTGAACGTTTTCTGACCTAAATTGATCCAATGCACCCCACTTTAGCTGCTAAAAACACGGAGACAAGGAAGGAACGAATTACCATAAAATATATGGCAATGACAAAATCCTGCATCCATTCACAAGAGTTTGAACGGAGAATAATGTGAATGGGTCCTTACATTCCATAAACCAGCTCCAGTGTACCACATTACATTATTACAATGCAATGCCACGGATCCGTGCCCTTGCCCGTTTTTTTGGCGGACCGGACCGGCCAAGCCTGTCGGCCCCGTGCCCGTCGTGGGAAGAAACTTTGGCGGTGAAAGTCGCGGATGAAAACTTACAACTTCTTGGCTCGGGTATTTTTCTCATCTGTGTGAGTGAATCTTCACCGAAAAGTTACATTACATGTACTTCACATGTACGGAGATGACTTTTCGCTTTTTAAATTCCCCTCGTTTAAGAAACCCTGAACTGAAGGGAGCAGAAGGGACCATCGTAGTTTTGTTATTCATGTATGGCAACATTATTTTTCTACTTTATGATCCGGTTCAAGGCACGGGGCTTTCATTTTTACTAAACAATAAAGTGCCCGGATTCCACATTGTGGGGGGACATTTGAGTTTCAGTGTTATTAAATTGTGTTTTGGAGCCTGGTTGGCTCTGAAAACGAACACTTCATTTTTCCTCTAGAGATTGAGGTTTATGAATGATGAAATTTGGTGCAATGCAGTGCACTTCATTGGAGGGCCTGCGACGAATAAACAAGGAGGAATGACGATCCGCACGGTATTTCTGCTGCAAGCAAAGTCGCACTTGGCGAAGAAGATGAAAAATTAATGTGATAACAGTCTGATCACGTTTTTTCTTAATTGGTTAATCCAATTAGTTGTGGAGGACCAACTCCAGAAGACGGCGAGTTATTACACAGATGAGTCTAAAGGGAACATTTCCAGTTCTCATTTTATTTCCGTTGTGGGATCCCCCTACTAGTAGCTGTCAAAGTGGTTGGTTGTTTACAGGAATGACCGAACTGCGAATTAAAATTTATTACTCAAAGAAAATATGAAAGTCCATGACGCAAAAGCTAATATTTGATTTCACTCAGATTTGTTTCTCGAAATTCACTCAAAAACGACTGGCTAGTGAATTGGCTTGTGGTCTCATTAAAATTGTAAATGAGCTTGTATTTCTTTGAATTTCCCAGCAAGCACGCAAATTCAAGGACCGAATGGAGTGTTATGAGAATTCACTAGTCAAGGAATCCCTGGTGTTAAACTCCGATTTTATAAATTAATATATGCAATGGTATAGTTGTGATATCTAAAGGTGAGATAATCCGAAATTGTTTTGGTTTTGTAATACACTTTTCTGCATTCAGATTTGAGCATAACATTTTCAGCCAATTTTTTGTATTTCCGGAACCACACTAGATCAGGGATCACAACCCGCACTATCTTAGCCGCAGTAACACAGCTATCCACTCAGATAATCTAGTAATTCTCAGCCAATAAACTTTTAAATAAAAGTCAAGACCAGTTTAAATCCCCGGCCGACATGATATCGTTTTGTACTTGAAGTGTCGTTCATTAATTTTCGTTTACACACCGCATCCAAGGCCGCAGATGCAGGAACACAAAGTTAGCTGGGCTAAATGTCACAACCACTTAACAACTCAATCCACCAGGGAGTAAATGTGGAGAGCGGAAATTAACTGCTCTTGAAACAAAGTGTTGAGGTTCTGGTCTCATTAATTATAAAACCGCTTCGTTAAGATGAAGCTATTTGCCCGTTTGCTCTCGCTGTAGTGTAGTATTTCGTGAGGAGCTCATTATACATGCTGAAGGAACCTATTTCTCATTCTGATTCAAGGTGTCAACTATTTATAAAAATTGACTGACATTTTCGGTCGGTGACAAACCCAAAAATAATTAAATTTTTAGGGTGAGGGTGAGAACATGAATTCAACATGTTCAAATCGTACCCACTTGTGTTTGAATTAAGCAGTTTTAATTTGAAGTACGTGTTAATGCCAAACCAATCACTTAAACCAAACAAAAGTAATTAAAGAATCAATTGAAAGTGAAACCAATAAAAAATGTCTGGGTCTCAAGTCTAATTTATTTTGAACAGAACTCACATGCAGTTATCTTTCGAATTGTTGTTTCACATGCCGCATCTGCGTTGTATTATATTTGACATTTTAGGCGGTGTGCACGGGTCACGTAAAAATTTATGGGCTCAATTTGAAGCACGTTCGGCAAATAAATTGGATTAGATTAGCAAACAGGGGGTCAGGGTTTAATAATTTATTCCTGGGTAATATTTGGCTCACATCCTCCGCTTCGTGTGCTTTCCCGAATCACGCCCGAAACAGAAATACATCCTCGATGTCGGTATATCATTCGATTTGAATTCAAATATCAAGGAGATCAGTATTAGTGTTAGTCTTGGCGGCATTATGAATTAGAAAATGTTTCTTTAATATTCTCTGCTGTTATCTAAAAGCAACCAGGTGTGTATTAAAGCCTGAAGCCGAGTGGTTTTATATTATTCCAAGTTCTATTTTCTTTGCCTTTTCTCTGGTACTAATTTAATAAAAACACGGGTAAAAAACTGTAGCTTGTTTAAAAGAAAGAGTTTATAGTCATTACATTCCACTGAAAATCTTTAAAAAAGCTGTTTTCTTATAATTCCTTATGACAAAGGTAATTTTCAATTTCGGGCTCAAAGAAAACGACCCGTGATTTCGGACACAGCGTCTTAGAAAATAAAATAATGAAACAAAATCGGGTAAGATTAGAAAAGTCAATTTGGCAAAGGTTTGGATAAGGGAAAAGGAGATGGGCCAATAAACTTGAATTAAGTAACACCCACTTGGGATTCGCGTCGCAAGTGTAGCAGCCGACGCGCACGCGACGCAAATCCAATCCCGTCATGAAGAAAAAATTGGCATCCGTCGGTGTGAACGCGGGGGAAACCCTTTTAAGAAAAGTGCACTCTTAATGAAATTACTTGAAATACTTGGGCAGTCAAAGTCTTGTACTTGTATGGTCTATGGTGATTGAATTCGTGAGAAAATCCTCCGAATAGGACGACGAAGAAAACCCAGGGAAAACTAGAAAGTGGTAGTGACCGATCACAAATTCACAGCCCGTGGTATCCTGGTGTTTTCTTATGTCTTTCTTTGGTGAGAAAAGAGTGAATTCTTAATGGACCGGCCGCGCCGCGGTCGCATTGTATTGCACATCTGTGCCCAGTTTTCCTGTGCCAAAGTCTCACTTGCAATATGAAATGTACTTAAGTTAAATGGATTTGTTACACGTCCGAGTTGGCCATATTAACCTGGGTAACATACACAGGTGACGTTAATTACTAAAGCATGTGTTTGGGTTGCTTTTATTGTGTTTTTTTAAATTGTAATTTGATCCATGAATAATCCCAACC
>JAAXYW010003672.1:0-11022 GCA_036851895.1 Orthonychiurus folsomi | reverse complement strand
CTAGACAAAGTATTTACAAGGACATAAAAATCAGATATAATTCATAACGACATAAACATAGACATAATTCGTTTGTCCCCGGACATTCCATACATTCGCTAGTTTCATTAGTTCTCAAAAAAGTTTAGGAATGAGTGGCCAATGCACAAAAGTAATGTATGAAATCAGCTATGTGCCGCAACCCTTTTCTTGAAGGTAGCTGTTGTTTGAAAATGCCTATTAAGTAAGAGAGTAAAACATTTGCGGCAAAACAAAAGGCGCGAATTCGCAAACTAGGCAGATATTAAACATTCGCATTTTTAATGTTGTCCTGCCTGCATTGTGTGCTAAGAGCGATGTGGACAGAGGACTTGATAACATTATATGTTTATTGAATTGCAGAATAGACACAAAAGATTCATCCGGGAAGGTTGTTTAAATACTCAATAATAATGTGCCATTGTCATTATTTGTCATTGTCCTTAATTGGTCGCGGCATTAGTTATGCTTTTGGTTGGTAACTAATATTTGTAAGTCAAGTGAGATTTACAACTTCCGCCTTTAAGACTTCTGTGCTTCCAAAATTCGCATTTATTTATATTTTGCAAAACAATTATTACCCTACTTAAATTTACATGAAAATTACACAAAGCGTTCTTACTTGTTGAATAGTATGATTATCGACACGTATCTTCGAGTATGATCGAAAGTCGTCTGGCATGAGCATGACCGGTACATTCACATGAGACAAGTCATTAATCTGAAAGAAAAAATTGGATTAGTGTAACATAAACTTTGTTCCGGTTCGCTAGCATTTATTTGTCAGTCATGACGTCTATCTCCTCTAAAATGGAGATGGTCGTCTTCGTGAGCCAGCAACTTAACATATAAACTTAAATTCACCGGGTCTACGGTCTGGGTCAATATCATCATTTCACAACTAAACCTCATCGGCATCGCAAAGCATTTATCCCACCCTGAAGTCTACACGACACCACAATCCAATGCCATATCATGTTATACACCAAATTTTTGTGTGGCTTTATTTGCCTTAAATACACGATCATCCGCGGACACATTGGACTGCCCAGGAAGGAATACACTAGACTAGTCAACACAAAAATATGCCAGATCATGTTATATGCCAAATTTTAGTGTGGCTTTATTTGCCTTAAATACACGATCATCCGCGGACACATTGGACTGCCCAGGAAGGAATACACTAGACTAGTCAACACAAAAAAATAAGATGGGCGGGATGGCAGTGTTCTGCTCAATACGTTTTGGCACTATTCGACTACTCCGTTGGGTTCATCCAATTAGTTCAACTGCATTTACGCTCCAGTTCCATTCTTAGCTGTCACAGCATGAGTGGTACTGACTTGACTAAATTATCAAGCACTTCACCATCATATATGCTTCTACTTCTGGTCTGACTAATCACTTTGAGAACCCATTAGATGAGCAGAAGGCGCAGGCCCAACAATTAAGGATAATATAATCAAGTCATCCTTGAGATTACTTCTTTGTTTCAACTAAAGTCTTGTGCCAAGACCAGCGAGCCAGCCAGCTGTTAATAGGGTCAATTGTCAATTCGGTCGAGAGGTCAAAGCGATGAAGACAATCTTAATAAAACAGTATGACGATGGCGTCGTATGTTTAAAAGTAACAGCTGCGAGACCCGCAAGTGCAAATTTCAATTGAAGGTTAAATGTTCTTAATCAGAATGAGAATCCAGGACAGAAATTTGATTTTAGAAGGCAAAGTTTCTTCAAGGCTGCCTTAAGGCTGCACGTTGACAATGCCAGATCATTTTCTTTTTTGTGCCGCATATCTTTCTTTAAGCTAACCTTTCTACTTAGTGTTATAAATTTTCAAATTCTGTAACTATGCTTTCTGCATTGCATTTTTCCTACCATACCGTCCCAAGTGACCAGAACCCAGTTAAGACTCAAGCATTGGCTTATCCGTCCGTGTTTCGGAAATCGTGTCATAAGAATAAAGAAAACTTAAATTTCGCCGTGATGCATTCGCATTGCTTGATTTACCCAATGCATATAAGCTTAAAAAATCCTAGATTGGAAACTTAAATCGAACGCAAACATCACTCTTGTGTCTTGTCGTGAGGCAGGCACATATGCGTCAAGTTGAAGTAATCTGATGAAACCCTTCGCCTATCAAATAATTAGCGACTAACGAAATGAAAGACTTACCGCATGATTGACTCCCCACATAAAAATAGAAATAAGAGGCTCACTGGCCCGGAATATTTTCCCCTTTTGATGTTTGACTCGAATATGTTTCTTCTTCAATTTACTCGCAAGAGCAGACGCACCTGATGAACTCATCTTGTAGTTGTAACGTGTTTGCCTTCAGTCTCAAAATCCAACAAACTGCACCAGGACCTTACTTTGTCTTGTAAGTTGACTTCCCTCCAACTGATGAGGTTTGAGGTGGTGACAATTTGGAGTTTAATTGCTAATCATCACTTCACAACCCTGCCCATGGATGTGTGTGCTGTTTTGACCCAGGAGGGACTAAGAAATTTGATTTCCCTTGTTTTTATTTACATGGCAAATGTTTAGGGATGACGTCACTTGACCTCTGGGGAATCAGTGACCACTCTCACTGTGAGTTTTTGAACCGAAGAGCGGAGCCCAAGACCAACTTTACCCTTTCCCTTAGATTTTGGTATTGAAGTTGATGTTGGGCTGACTGAATGGATGGAATTGCATGGGATGGATCTCCACAAGCCAAATCCCCATGCGCACATCCCACCGCACCGCCGTCACCGCCAGTCTCAGTCTCCTACCTTGCCTCTCCCTAGAGTGGCCCCTCATTTTAACCAATACATTTCCAAATCCACTTGCTCAATGGCAGTAAGTCTAATAGTTAGACAAACTACTATTATGAACCCAATCACGTAAAAATATACCTGGAATTGTAGGTTGATTAAAAAATTTATAAAGTGAAATAATTATTGTTGAGAAATTAATATTTTTTCTCTCACTGTACCCGCACACATTAGATGTCACATTTATTTTCACAAATATAAATAACATTTAATGTCATTTTTTCTAATATAACCTATGTGCGTTACGTGCAGTATTAGTGCATTGCATTGCATTGCCATGCTCGCGAACAAGACACGATTCACACGATGATGTTCTAGAAATTACATTTTATTAAATTAGAACTTGCTTTATTTGGTGTTTCATATATTACATGGAAATGGAATAAAAATAGATTTAACATTACTAGCAAAGCATAACATTAACAAGCGCAGTAAATCCATCACTCTGCTACCAAATACTAACTCACAATTTCAAATTCCCAATTCACAAATATGATCATTGCATTGCATTGCCATAAAGTTTTGCCTGTTTCACTTTATTTGTCATTATATTATTAATTGACAAATTTCATTTACTTCGATTTCGAACCATCATTCATAGCGTGCATTAGCATTGCGCAGGCATCATTTTTTTTTAAACCCACTGAAATTAAATCCAGTTAAAATTTAATCGGGGTACAGATAAATTCTATATTCTGGTTGAGTTCTTGGTTGATACAAAAGTAGCTAAGTAGCTGAATTGAGTTAGATGGTCTTCTGCAAGATACGAATTTGATTGCATTTTCGATTAATTGCTTTCAGGACTTCTTTATAAAAAGAACGCTGATGGATTTACTTATATCACCCGGGGTTTTAGGTGTCGAACAATAATGGGCACATCCTTCTTGATCACACAGTAATAGTAAGCACACTGACTTTTTCGTCCTAAATCATATTTTCGTTCTGGGTGCCGGATAAATTAATGTTAACCGTAAAGTGTGAATTTAATGCAGGTTGACCGAAGGAATGTCTACCACATTTCAATCAATCGGGGAATCGGACATTATTGGGACATTCAAGAGTAACATCGGGCATTCAATCAGAGTTTCAGAGTGGCGAATGGGTAAATTATGTTCGAATTAATTAATCCACATATTAGTGGCCCCTATTAAGGTGGATAAAAGGTACGGAACTGGATCCCCATGTTATCCCATGTTATTGTGCATTTGATTTTGTGTCTGAAGATGGCATCCTTCCAAAGCGAGAATTCAAATTCCCGTCCACTCCGCGTTCATCCCATGCGGTCCATCCCAGCGCACTTTACTTTGGATTCTCCCAGAATCCGTCGGTGGTTATTTTTCCCACTCTGTGTCGTCTAACACCGAATTCGGTCTGTGTTCAGTTTCGGACTAATTTATTGAAGGCTAATATTCCTGCTTCAGAAGATTCAAGACAGTCGCAGTTCCTCGGTTTAACTGTTTCGGAATAATGTTCGAACAAGAAGGGCGGTACTAAACCTCACCCGGTAAATGAAACATTTAATTTGCCAGTCATTCTTGTGGCATGCAAATAATTTAGAAGTAACTTAGCATTTAAGTTCTCATGTCATCTGACTAGTTTCTTTGTTCTAGAGAGAGAGAGATTTCCTAGTGCATGCTTTTTCTTGTCCTTGTCTTAAAATGATTACGGGTAAATTGGACTGAACGACTTTAAATCATTAACTCGAGAAAGCAAAAAGTAGCTGTATTTCGTCTGGCAGTGGAAACAGGAATAAAATAGCACTTAATCTTTGATATCAATTATTGTGGAATTGATCTTTGATATCAATTGTGGAATGCTGGACTAAAGACGTTCCTTTCATTGTTTCATTGTTGTGGGCAAACACCATGACAGGAATGCGGATAAAGATTTGTTTCAGTATTGTCTTGTCGAAGAAACTTTCCTTTCCTTTTGATACTCTGGTGTCTGGTGTAGTTTGACCTGTTGTATACTTGTACACCCAAGTCCGGACTTATATCTTGACCTTAACCTAAGGAAGATTCGCCAGGTTGACGGGTTGTGTGTGCCAAAATACAGTTTGTCATTTGTCAGTACAAAATCCTAAAATTGGGGCCACCAATTACAGTTGGGTCAAGCTTAAAATATGCTAATTTACTTTTGAAATTATGAATTGCTACGAGTTGGAGGATATGCTTTAGTAGCATGTAGGGAAAGAATATTTTTGACTGTTTTCGCCTGACAGGTCTCCTGCCAGTCGTTGATTTCTACCCGGATCAGTTTTTTACCTCCGAGCTTAACTGCTGAGGTGAGGCTAAACTATAATCTCAGCAGTAACAAAATTAGCACGGATTGAACAGAACAACACCCCTAATGTTTTAGTTTGCTATTTAGAGGGCACACGAAACAGGGCTAAAACTTTATGTTAATATAAACTCTTTTTACAAATTATAAATTTTACTTGCCTATTATTGTGAGCAAATTTTATTATTTTTATTGTTTTCTATAGGAAATTGAGAAGTATGTCGAGGACGTGAAACAGAAGGTGAGTGTTACACAAATTCAGATTCCAGGTTCCAGGAATTATTTTGTATTTTACACAATTGTGTTTTGTTATTAGAATTAACAATGACTTTATCATTTACAGTCCGAGACTCTGGTAAAGATTGAGTTTCCAAACAAAATTATTGAATTGAATCGCATATTGGAGTCACCTGAGTTTAGCGTCGGCCAATCGTCGAAAGCGTGCGTGAACAATTCGGGAGAAGCTGAAAACAATTCTAGGTAAGACAACACAAATCTAAACATTGCTGTTGCAGTTGGCAGTTGACAAAAAGAAGACAACTACAATTCATATCATTCAGTATTTCATTCCTTGCTTGTAAATGTCTAGGAACTTCTCCAACCACAACAGTCATGAAGAGTTGCCGCAAGGAAAGAAGAGAAAATACGAGGAGATCAAATGATATAAAGTCCGGCTTGGCAAGTGCACGTTGCAACAAGAACATTACGCGTCTTATTGATATCGTGAAACCTCACATTCGTGGCTTAGTAGAAGACTCCAATCTGGTAGAAAATTTACATTTTAGTTATGTTGTTTTAATTTCCTGGAACTAATAATGAGCATTTATTCGAATTGATACAGCTGAAAATGTGGGTTACGTTCTTAATCCCGAAAATCGAAGACGGAAACAACTTTGGTGTGTCCATTCAAGAAGATACGCTGGGAGAGATCCGAACTGTTGAAGCTGAAGCCTCCACCTTCTACGAGCAGATCAGTCGGTACTATCTCTCACGTGGAAAAATTCTTTCAAAGGTTTGTGAATATAAAAGTGAATTATTGGTGCCGGAAGATTTAGTGTTAACAATGTGGATATTTTTGCTAGGTGGGGAAATACCCAGATATCGAAGATTATCAAAAGCTGATTGGAGAATTGGATGAAAAGGAGTTCCTGAGTCTACGCATTGTCCTTTCGGAGATTCGTAATCATTACGCATCCATGTACGACCTCATCATCAAGAACATGGAAAAGATTGTCGTGCCACGAACTTCAAACACTGAAAATTTGTATTAGGGTTTTTTGTAATTTATGGGATTTTTTCAAATTTGCAGTTCTGAATTGAATAATATAAGGTGGTTAACTTAAGTGCAGAACGTTACCTTTGAGGAACTCGCTTTGTGTAAGAAATATTTGAAACGCTGGTTTGGATAGAAAATTTGATACTGCTGTTACACTAAAGTAAGTAAAATCTAAACGTTAGGTGTCTATTCAAAATTGTATTTTAATGACTTTTAAGTTTTTAGAATCAGAAATATCGAATCTGTCCTCTTAGATTTGCTATTTGCTTTAATTAAAAATAGTTCAATTTCCGTAATTGTGGAACACTGAAGGTAATTATTCACAGTTAGAGCTCAGAATAAGAACTTTTGGAAATTAGAGCAAGGTGGTTTCGCATCCGGTAATTCCGGCTGTCGAACTCTTCTAATCAAAATCGGTTTTTTGGCAGGTTGATCCGTTGCTCCTCAATCTGATAGTGAGTTTAAAACAATACTGCCCTGGAACTATGAGAGAATTTATTCTGATCTCATTGCTCTGCTTTTCAGTTTCCTACTATCAAATTAATTTCCAAAATTTTACCTGCACTGTCGACCGACCGATTAGAAACTATTTCTCCATTTCAAATGGTTCAATTCAAAACGCCCGATCATCCAAATGTGACCTTGGAGCCAGATTTGAATAAATTTATTACTTTGTGTCTGGGTTCTCATACCGCTGATTTGATTCAATCTCCGTACTTCCTAAATAATTTTGTAGCTTACGAGCAACTTATTCCAAATTCTAAAAGAGAGTAGTGATAATCTTAGCATATATGGGTACATACACTTTAGAAACGCTAAAGCTCGATTAAAGGTAGCGAAAACCACAGGCTGCTTAAGGATAAAAGTAAGAGTTAGATGTTAGAATAAGGAAAGACTTGCATTTCAAACAATAGAATCTAATTCAGTCTGGACACAACCAGTTCCTTCAAACCAATTAAACTGAATACTTCGGAATTTGGACTCACTTTTACTTGGCCCGTCATCCTTTCCATGCAAAATTAAAAGCTGACAGCACCAAAGGCAAAGTTGAACATACATATTGAAGGTCCTGAATTTTCATTTCCAAGTCCAAAGTCTACAGCCGGCCTACCTTATTTGTGTCAAGATGACTCGATTGTCTCGCTGCGGTGACTTTGACGTGTTGTTTTGTTGGATAAAAGGTGTTGCGTAATCTTTAGATGGTTGAAACTATACTTAATTCCAAAACTTTTTGCGATAGTAAGCCCAAAAAAACGCAAGTCCGGAGAGTTCGGACACAGAGTGGAGCAGAGTGCACCGCGGAAGATGGAGGTTGATTGGGGGTGCGTTGCGGAGCGCAAAAAAGTTCGATAACAATTAACTTTCCAACAAAAAATGATTAAGACAAACATGTGGAAAATCACTGCATGCACAATCAGAGGGGGACTTTTTGACCGTGACATTGACATTGAAACCTACAGCGTGTAAATGCATTCTTGTAAGATACGCGAATGACGACTTGCAATTAATTATTCTCTCCAGGCGATCCAGGCATTTCAAATCGTATAAAAGGCAGACAAATTTTAGTCTCATTGTGTTTATTTAGTTGCCATCCTCCAGTAACCGTGACTTCAACTTTATTCGCTTCAAAGGTAGAAAACCACACAAGTTTCCGGACGTTTTGAATTCTCTAATCACCATTTATTATTACAGATGAAATCCATCGTAGTTCTCGTTCTCTTCGTTGGATTTGCAGCTGCACATGAAGGGCATGACCATGACCATGCACATGTGCACGGGCAAGACCACCGCCGTAAGAATTAACACAATTGGATGAGATAGAATTTTTGAATTAGAATTTTAGTATTTAAAGCAAATTAAATCATTTTAGCTAAAGTTTGCGTGCGAGCGTCGGACGAGTGCAATGACATCAAAGACACTGCTCGTGGCGTCTTCCGCAATCTTCGAGCACTTGATATCGTGGATCCAGCCGTTGACATTCCAAAATACATCAATCAACTCCACGAACTCTTCAACTTGACCCTCCAAACCGACTGCGCTGTCAACATATGCAAATGCAAGGATGGCGCTCTTGATTGCAAAAGCACTCGCGATGACATCCGCAACACCCTTCAACACAAAGTTAAACTCCCAGAGTGTCTTGGGGAATCGGAGAAGGCAACCGCACTTCTGGGAGGATTCAAGAAAGCCGTTGCCGACGGAAATCGTGAGGCTCTCCTGGCTGTCCTTGATGATCTTCATAAGGCCATCACTGATGCCTTGGCTAAGGGTGACAATGAGAAAATTGTCAATTGCATTACGAAGACGGTCCAACACATTCGCGAAGTTGTGAAGGCAAAAGTTCAACAATCTGACTTCCAGCCGAATTGTGATTTTTGCAAAGCTTAAGCACATAACTTGATTATACATACCACCGCCCATTCAGAACATTTTTTGATTGATTACCTGTTTGTATTTCTGACTTTGGTAAAAATTGTAAAACATGAACAAATCAAATCTACTTCAGCATAATGTAGCAAGCTTAATAAAAGGATAATTTTGTAACCGCATGGGCTTGGTGTTTAATTTGATGGCATTATTCTCCTTGAAGAAATACCAAACAACAAATCGCAAAATATCTCATTAAATAATCAAACAAAATATAATATTCTTTCCGTTTATTTTAGGGTGTTATATAACCGGACAATTTAATTGCATTGTGCGCAGATGTTAAGCACACAAGATCTTACACAGCATGCAGTACATAAATAACTGTATAATTAACATTTTTATTAGTTCCTGATTATAAATATTAGAGCACCTTATAAAAATTACAAGACCAACCGCACATGTACACCTACAGACGAACAAAATATGACGCGACGACCTTACATAACACCATTATCAAGAGCTCAAATGTCTTCATTGCTACACACATTGCAAAAAAGTGGACAATTCCCGTTCTAGAAATACAATTCAACAATTTAGTCCACAACTTCAGTCTATTATCGTTATATTCAAATTCCCTTTTATGTATGAAGTACAAAATGGCTCGAGAATTTTGTTATAGAAAGATTCCTTTTTTTCTGAGCAATGCAATTTTTGTCAAAATGTGTAAAATTTCTAAGACATCGAAATACTTGAGTTAGTTAGTTTTAGCTAGAAATACTGAATGCCACGTGGTTTAACAAATACAAGTTGTGCTTAACCCAAAATTCGCATTTTGGCCAGCGCGCACCTCAGGACCAATCAACTATTTAATACCAATCAAGGTATTACAAATAAGATACATGCTAAGGAGGTTAGTTCGTGATATGTCAATGCGTGCTTAAACATGAAGGGTTAGTCGGGTTTAGCAAACTCCACATTATTGTTTTGGTTATCTACAGTTTAGTACATGGCTGGCGCTATTTCACTTATTGAAAACTTAGTTTTAAAATTCACTTAACCGGAAAAGGTAAAATAAAATGGCACTGAGCTTTTGTGAGTTATTCACTCTTTGTATGAGTCCAGAATACTAATAGTTTGGATGGGTGGAGAAACCGTTATGGCTTTCCATTTTCCATTGCATTTTTAAAGTATACACGAATCAATAATTTTCAAATTGTCAAAATAAAAATGAAATTGTAGTTGGTCTAATACTTGAAGAATGACCAGGTAACTTGTTTTTTTAACATTCTAACTACTCGCATCCATGCTTTAATGCATAAAACCCCAATGCAAGTGGCCTCATGATGTGATATTTTCAAAATTAGTTGGTCTAATACTTGAAGAATGACCAGGTAACTTGTTTTTTTAACATTCTAACTACTCGCATCCATGCTTTAATGCATAAAACCCCAATGCAAGTGGCCTCATGATGTGATATTTTACAACTTCGTTGTTGCAAATTTAATAACTAAATATTCTCAACGAGCCCTGTTCCCTTCAAATAAGTCATAAACAAATCTTATCAAAATTACAACAGAAACACTCTTAAAGCTTCAACGATTACCAAATCCCTGCCCCAGGAGCAATGGCGAAACATTTAAAACATGAATAAAATGTATCATCTCAAACAAACAGTCATTGTGTGTTAGTCAGGTTCACCAAAATCATTCAACCGCGTAGAACCCGCAATAACAAATATGACGTCGATAATCTCAAACCGTGTTTTCTGTGAAATTCTAGATCTTCCAAAAAAACTGGAGATTTGCCTCAGATCCTACAACTCCTTTAGTAGTGTTGACTTGGCAGTTTTTAACTTGTCAAGCCTCTTCTGCAAATGCGAATTTGTAGTTTCCAATTCATCCAATCTCGATTGAGCTTCACGAAGCTGCAAATTAAATTAAATGGTGGCAATAAGAAACGCTTCTAATGAAAATTATGTTTGAGCATTGGATCAAATGAAGTGAAAAAAATATGACATCCGATTAAATGCGAGAAAGCGGAGCCGAGGGGAACACCCTCAATTTAATTTTGCCATTATTCCCAAACCGTAGCCAAACACTAATTGCAGTAAGAAAAGCGAGGTGCAAATTGGTGTACCAACAATCCAGGGTACTTGAATATAAGGGTAAGGACGAGACCTGAAGGAGAAAAAATTGGGTGGTTTGAATCCTGCTTTGCGCGGGAATGACGTCAGTCTCTACCACTGCATATTCATATCCCTCTG
>JAAXYW010003671.1:0-11024 GCA_036851895.1 Orthonychiurus folsomi | reverse complement strand
TGAATGCAGACCAAGGCGTAGCACTTTTCCGTCCGGTTGCTCGGGCTGCGCGCGGTGCGTGTGGCGGTGCGGATGCGCGTTTCCGGGCGTGTGTGCGTAGGGTAGCGGTGTGCGTTTCCGTCTTGGAAAAATCAATATATTGATTTTTTATTTTTTGTTGAATTAAATCGGAATAAGACGTGGTTTTTCACTCAGAACTTTTTTTTCGACCGAGTTGGGATCTGATTTTGTCAAAAACCACGTCCGGGTTTACCACGGTTCGAATGAGACCTCATTTGTCCGAATCCGATAAGTGGTTCCGGAGGAGATGCGTCACGTACCTACAATTTGGCGGTGATTAATAAAACGGGGATGACAAAGTTTAGCTCGTGCTAACCGTGATTTAGTATTAATAATGGAAAAACTTAGCGCGTGCTAAGCCTAAACTAAAGCAAATGGTTAGTCAGCTAAGGGGGTGACTAACCGGGAGGTGATTTCGCAATTCACACCAAATAGCAATCGATGTGTGATTATCCTGAAAGAACACACTGAAATATGAGGATTTGCCAATTTTCACATTCTGGGGTGCAGGGGTTCAACCACAATTAATTTTTGAATTTTTCGCAAATCAATCAACAAGATTTTTTAAAAGTAAAAACTGAATTTAAAAAAGTATTTCTCAAAACCGTTCAGAGCGATCCGGTTCTGAAAGTTTCAAGACACACCGGTGTCTCATTGCATTAGCGTGTGTGTGCATTATTACCCGGCCGGTCCATGACCGACTAAAATCGCGTTTTCAAATACCCATGGTTGAGTCAATTACTTTCAAAATGTATTTAATTACAAATTACACCGGGAATTTTTAAAGCAATTCATTACAAATTGAAATTACACCAAAACTTGGAAACTAATTAATTACAATTACATTTTTTCGATTACTTCATTTCAATTACTTTCACTCGAAATTACAGAAATATTATCCAATTTTTTATTTCATTTTCCCAGTAATAATTTCTCATAAGTGTCGCACTTGCTCGCCTTTTAGCCCCAAGAATTAAATCGCAAAAACTGAAATGTGTTTCAACTATAGATCTGATGACGGAGTCGTTGTGCTAAATTTACTTTCAAAATGTATTTAATTACAAATTACACCGGGAATTTTTAAAGCAATTCATTACAAATTGAAATTACACCAAAACTTGGAAACTAATTAATTACAATTACATTTTTTTCGATTACTTCATTTCAATTACTTTCACTCGAAATTACAAAAATATTATCCAATTTTTTATTTCATTTTCCCAGTAATAATTTCTCATAAGTGTCGTACTTGCTCGCCTTTTAGCCCCAAGAATTAAATCGCAAAAACTGAAATGTGTTTCAACTATAGATCTGATGACGGAGTCGTTGTGCTAAATTCAATACCGTTCCCACAAGAATGTAATTGAGAATTTTGTAGTTTCGTCCAATGACAGCAATTACAAATTACTCCAAGAGTTTGGAAAATAAATACAAAATTACAGCGACATTTTAAAAAGTAATTAATCACAACTAAAATTAAGTAATTGTAATTTGTAATTGAATTATACATTTTTGATTTTCATTTTTTCGATTTTTATTGACCCAAGCCTGTAAATACCAGACCCGCCCATGACCGATAGGAAAACTCGGCCGCCCTGTCCAAAGCCAGGCGGTCACGGGCGGACAATTTAAGCGGGTGCCCAACTCACCTTTACACATTATACATTAGTCCGCATCAGTTTACTTGCGTGTGGCACGCTCACATTAAAATAAAAAATACCATGAGTGAAAAATAGAAACTCCTGGTATTAAAGTGGTATGTTAGTAAATTTTATTTCGATGATTTTTTAGCTTTTAGGTATTATGAATGTATTATAATTATAACATTAAGTGTGCAGTTGCCAGAAGATTATGTCCAGCTCACGGAACTAAAGACAAAAATCTCGGCTGGCATTCAAACTCGTCTAATAATGCCAACATTATAATGGACGCTTTCGGATTCGTTCATCTAAAACCGGGTGTCAAAGCGCAGATTTGGAATTCGAATGAATGGCTACAACAAAGTCGACAATAACACATTTCCAAATTTCGTCCCAGGTTCCCATTGCTAACGGGGCTATGTATGGTGTCCCGAGAAATTACCGCCAGTGTTGTTCGTGTTCTTCGGCAAAATAAATGGTGTTAGTTATAATCAGCAAGGCTGTTAAATTTTGCATATCATTTAAGGGTATTTCTGTTTTAATACCCACTATGCTAAATGTACCTATGTTTAACTCGCAGAAGGCCCATACCTTTATGAGTTCATTTAATTTAACACAATTTCATATAAACTGTACATGTAATCTAAATAACGATTAACCAACTGGGTATTGCGCCACTGGTTTTTGGCATGCATAAGCAAGTTTAAACACAAAAAGGCTATGACCAAATACTAAAAGTAAAGACTGTCAACAAGAGCTTTGTTTGCAATATAAGAAACACGACGTCATATATCAACTCAGAGAAACAGTAAACCTCATAGCTAAAACCAAATGTTTGCATTGATTGTTTTAGCTGTAGTTTGTTTTGGCTAATATCTCGATGCTTTTGCTAGTACACCTGTCTGCATATAAACCCTTTAGGGAACACCGTCTTGTCTTAGCGTGTGCTTTCGTACCCAGAATTCCTTGAGCGTAAATGGTATTCTAGAAACAGTGGCACTACAAGGTATGGTGCGGTGTACCAAAGGTTTAGAACAATGACAAATACCCCCCAATAAATACATGCACGATGTATTCTCTCCATTGCCAAATCTTGCTAGCCAATAGATAATTCCCAAGATGGTTAATAACATGCAACAAAGTAGACAAGCTATTGGTTCTCCAAAGTGTCATCGGTCAAAAGTTGAAAACGTTGTACATTGTGTCAAACGTTGTAGTGTAGTCCGCACAATGGCTAAGCAGCATTTGAGGATTCTCTTTTAAAGTCCAATATATATGCCAATAAATCATAAAATGAAGGTTAACATTACAAGTGTTTGCTTGTTATTGTCGATTCTATGGCAAATTAGTGCCTCTGACATCGAACTAGACACATTCTTAACACAATTTCGAAACTGTAAGATCCTGGTTCACTCATTTGGAAGCGAACTCTCGGACAATGCTGTAATATCTTCACTGGTATCCTTGGAGTCACCTTACAATATTTTAAGGTACAATAAATTTATAAGAAGTTTTGACTGGGAGTCCATCCGGGATACTTGTCGTATTTACATATTCAACTTTAATGATCAACTCCCAAGCCACTTGCTGCAGTCCACCAATTTCGTGTCGATCTACTCAAGGAACTATTTAAAAGCGGAGAACGATACGGACGTCAACTTAGTTATGCTTCCTAGTAGTAAAAATCCAACAAGTATTGACGAGCACTTCGCACTTATTAACCAGCTCTACGATTGGAATGTGCTTGGAATTACACTGGACATCAAAAGCCCTGATTACTCGTTTCTTAGAGAAGTTGCGTATCTGAGATTGAATTGCGAACACTCTGTGGAAATGTGTTGGACAGATATTAAATATGACACTAGCCTATCCACCATTAGGCAAATCAACAAATTAATGTTGAAATACCGGGTGGATTTTAATGGGTGTGAAGTTTCCGTTTATCTTTTCCTCGAATCCGGCCTCACTATTTCTGAACTCAGTTCATTAAGCATTCTCGATGTGCCGATGAGAGCCCGGACGCTACCCTTTGCATTTGGACTCGCCAAACTGACATTCGAACTTGGAGTCTATCTTAATTTTACGACAAGGTTTGAGTCCGAGTTGAATTTTGCGTTACTGAGTGCAATATTTCCTGGCTACACTTTTCCGGTGTCTGCTTCGGGCACAGTTTTTGACAAAACCATACAAACAGATATGGCACATCTCAATTTCCTATACTGTAAAAATGCAACCTTTTTTAAATATGAAAACGGATTCCTCGTTTGGACTCAACCAACGGATACCATCTGTTGGATTTTGTTACTCTCAACAATTGGAACACTGAGTATTGGATGCAGTGCACGGCATTTGTCCTCAATGAAGTGGACACTTTTGTATTGTCAGACCCTGATTCATGTGGTTTGTCGTACTTGCTTAGGTTTGAGTGGTTCAATTATTGGCCAGGGCTGGAATTTTAAAAAATGCAAATGGCTCATTCTGCTGTGGGTTACCTCTTCTTTGCTAATTAGCATTTATTACGGAGCATTCTACACAAGTAATTTTATTGTGGGAGGAGAGATAGATATAATCGACACCTACCCTGATCTTACAGACAAAGGTTACAAGGCAGTTTTCCCATCTGCAGGGGTTGTTGATGGGCTTTATGAAGCTTTTGAAATTATGCGGGATTCAAAATCGGCACGACTTGGGTACGAAATGTATCGTGGAGAAAAGTTATTTGATGAGGAACAATACAATTTCTTTGATTACGTGTTTAGAGCTAGCACTAATAAATACATTGTTGGTCTAAAGCTGAGCATTGAAGCTATTGCAAATGTCTGGGCCAAAGCACACGAGTACATTGTTGAAGGAAGACAGTTGCCGAGGTCTGTGTGTCACATTGGAGAGGAAAAAATGTATTACGGAATTGAAGCATGGCGATTCCTACGACCAAACTCGGCTGCGTTAGCCAGGGCTTTTGCGGAAATGGTGATGTTTGGATTTGAGAAAGTGTGGGAAGGCGTTAGAGTTCAATTGTATAAAGGGCAGATTTCACTAACAATTGAAGCCAGCGCCAAAGAACACTCCAAGTACGAATCTGGAAATGAGAACTTTAGTTTCAATGCATCCGAGTCATTTTGGCGCCTGCTGCTCCACGGACTAGGAATTAGCACTGCTATGTTTTTAGTAGAAATATTTGTCGGAATCATAGTGCGAAAATTGCAGGAGGTGGAATGGAGGTTGCTTATTTCGAAAATAAAACTAGAATGCATTAGATTTCAACAAATTGTTGTTGATGGTTGTTCGAGGTGCTATAACGTTTGCATTAAGCTGTTTAGTTTCTATGCAGTGCAATTTAATTTAAGACGCTGCGATGTAAACTAGGATACAATTTATATGCCACTTTGTGATGCAATTTACATGTACACCAAAGCAAGCAAATCTCACTCCAAATTCTAGTGGGCTTCTCAAAAGAGCAAGTGCTGTAGATTGATTGAACTTTTGCATTTGTAAATGTAATGTGGTTGAATTTGTCGTGTTGTCACTTAATTTATTAAATACATTTCAAAATGTATGGCAAAGTTGAAATAGATAACGTAGGATCATTGAAATTGTGTAGTAAATGTAATATGATTAAGTTTGTTGTGTTGTTTTTTTACTACTAAATACCAAACTTCATTGCCCTTACGGCGGCCCGCAGCGCATAATAATTATTTAAAAATTAATTCAATCTATAAATAGTATCAATACGTGCACTACGGGGAAACAGAAATCCATAGCCTTAGCCTAAGCACGTGATTGGGTGGGGGAACAATTGTGTTTATTCAACAGATCACTGTCTTGCACACGAGATTAAAAAAAGTACTTAAAAGGCGCGCGCAGTAATAAAAAATGATGTGGCCTAACGGGTGCTTAAACAACTCGTGCATTGGAGAACTGGTGATTTTAGACTTGGGCTACCGCACCGGTAAATTATCAATTGCCAAACAATTTTATCTATGAAACCTTTCGTGTATAGGATTAGGTGTTCTAATTTTCGCCGGTGTGCTAATTATCGCCACATTTTAAATAAACCATACAGATGTGGTGGATCACGGAGTGGTGAGCAAATTCGTCTGACGGCCGCGCGAAATGCCCTAGTATATCAGTCAAAGTGCCCTATTGTCCTGGTAACAAATAAATTCAAAATATTTCAAAACATATACAGTTAGCCAGTTGATAAGTTTTTGACCTCCCAGGAACGCATTTGGGGTCTACCGGAGATCGGACATTAGCTGCCCTGGACCTGGACCACAAACGGCTAATAATACCAAATAAATTTTTCAAATAAACAATTCTAGATTACTTAAAATTAACTTTTACTGGAAAATTGACCCAAATTTAAAAAACACATTAGCCATTTTTCATTTCTTAAGGCGTGTCCTAAATTTCGCCACAAAGCAATGTCCTAATTTTCGCCTATTCAACCGTGCTCAAACTGTGCTTTCATCTTAGGAAGGTGTGCTAAATATCTCCACCATCTAAAACGGTGTCCTAAATTTCGCCGGCAATGCTCTTACACACATGAATTCCATGTGCAAGTGCAGTCTGGCGAAAATTAGAACACCTTAAATCTTGGGTGGAGGTTTCTAGCACACCATTTTTGTTTCAGATAAGTCTCCGCGTGGTTCAGGTCGGATCAGGTCAGGTCGTCGTTTTTAGTCAACCTGAACATGGAAACAACTTTCAGTTCAGGTACCTGACCTGAAGTTTCATGTCATGTTCAGGTTCGGATCAGGTTGACCTGAACCTGATCGGAGCCTTAGTTTCAGGCCAAAGTTGACTTGCGTTCTTTCTGTGGCGGCACTGCGGAATGAAAAAACGAGTCGGACAAAGTCGGGCGTTTGAAATACCCGAAGCCAGACTGTTGAAATACCCGATAATTCACATGCTGTTAATAATTTTGGCTGTGTGACCTCGGCTTACAAGTATATATTTCTGAGAAACGATTCATTTAGTTGAAAATGAATTTGCCACTATAATGCTTAAAGTTTTTTAGTATACATAAGCTTAGATAATACTATAGTTATTAATTAACAATTAAAATGAAAAACGTATTATTTAATTCGGCGCCTGTTCCTCAAAGATTTATTATGGTTTCGTGTATTATATGAAATCTGATCCGATCCAATGTTCCTTTCCTTGGTTAGAGTTCCTAAAAGGATTCAATTACTCAATTGACCTCTTCCTCCGTTCCGCTTAAAGCTCTCTTTTTAATCACATGTAGGAAATGCAAACTCGGGATTAAATATTCCTGAACATGAACATGTAAATTGACCATAGTTTGTTGAAGGGAAGTGAGGGGAGACGGATGTTTCAGTTTAGCATCAGAATAATGTACGTACTTGACCTTGCCGACGTCCGTGGTAGTTAAAGTACACATTTGCACGGCTCACCTCCCTCATGAATAAGCCGAGTGCATACATGCGTAGGTATGTATTTGCTTGTGTCTTGTAAATGAATGATTGCATTATCTATCTCCAACACTGCTGCATGCATATTATCACTTTCCGTTTCTTTTTACAATGTACATCGCGCCGATATCCACACAATTTTATTAGCAGCATGGGTGTTTCCCAGTGACAAGTCAAAATCATAGCTTTTTCTCCGAAATGCAATCACCACAACCAAAGGGCTCCACTTCCAACAAATTATAGCGGAAATGTATGGTTAAAGTGAATTCAATTTATTGAAGCTATTCTGCCTCAATAAATTTGTTGTTTATTGTATTCATTTTTTGTAACATAAATGACGGTCTCTTACACAAGTGAAGTTTCTACGTGTAAAGGTTTCGGGTGCTTTTTAAAATTATTATTTCGGTGAGTTTTAACCATTATTTGTCTATTTAGTAAAGTGAATAATTAAGTTTTCTCTATTAGGTGGAAAGGAAGCATTTATAAACTTGTGTGGCCAGACTTACTTGTGTTCTCTTAGCTTGTACTTTGCACTTAACGCCGTCTACCGATTTGTCCTTAACGCAGAACAACAAAGGTGACATACAATTTTGCAAATATTATTCCGTCAACTAAAATTAGTTAAATATTATCGTAGATTATTTGAGTTAATTTGTTCCTACTGCGAGAAGTACTCCAATTTGATCCCGGTCTCCTTTATCCTTGGATTTTACGTCTCCATTGTAATTGGTCGTTGGTGGAGTCAATACACGACGATACCTTGGCCAGACAATCTTGCAGTCTACGTCAGCGCCAATATAACGGGCCAGGTAACCTTCATACTCAATAAGGTGTACTATTAACACATGTATAACGTTAGCCTTAGCCAAGCCAAAAAGTGTTAAATAATTAACGCTAATTCATGGACAATGTATTCGCTGTCCTTTTTTTCGTAGATTATTTGAGTTAATTTGTTCCTACTGCGAGAAGTACTCCAATTTGATCCCGGTCTCCTTTATCCTTGGATTTTACGTCTCCATTGTAATTGGTCGTTGGTGGAATCAATACACGACCATACCTTGGCCAGACAATCTTGCAGTCTACGTCAGCGCCAATATAACGGGCCAGGTAACCTTCATACTCAATAAGGTGTGCTAATTAACACGTGTATAACGCACGTAGCCTTAAACAAGCAAAATATGTTAAATAATTAAAGCTAATTGACGGACAATTGTATTCGCTGTCATTTTTCATAGAAATTAATTCACTTTATTCATTAAGGATGAAATGGGGCGATTAATGCGAAGGACTATTATGAGATATGCCAACCTGTCCCTTACAATATGCTTCACTCTGATTTGCCCCAGGGTTAAGAAACGGTTTCCTACTTTGGATCATTGTGTCGAAGCAGGTAAAGTACTAGTCAGTACACATTTTAATTGTGAATAATTTATTTTATGACTGACAATTATAATTTGCGCAATTGCGCAGGGCTTCTGCTGGAAAATGAAAAACTCATAATGGAGGATTTGAGCCGCTCCGCACAGAAGCTCAACTCCTCAAATATGTGGCTGCCGATAGTTTGGGCAGCAAGTATCGTGACTCGAGCCAGACGTGAAAAGAAGATTACATACGACGTCGCCGTCAAAACAATCATTGATGAGCTGAACAAGTTTCGTGGGCAGTGTGCCGTCCTCACACATTATGACTGGATCAGTGTGCCATTGGTTTATACTCAGGTCGTCACCTTGGCTGTGTACAGCTATTTCTTCTCTTGTATTATGGGAAGGCAATGGCTTTATCGAGTACACGAAGGGGGAACTGTCAACTCGAAAGTGGAGGGAGACTTTGATTTAGTCTTCCCTATTTTTACAACATTGCAGGTATTGCACTATTTTAAAGCGCGCACGCCATATTGTGTGCAATATGTAAGTACTTTACCTCAATTCCGAAATTTCAGTTCTTCTTTTACATGGGCTGGCTCAAAGTTGCAGAATCTCTCATCAACCCATTCGGTGACAACGATGATGATTTTGAATTGAATTGGTTGGTGGATCGTAATCTTCAGGTTAGATGAAATCAAAATTGCATGTATAAACGTGCATGTTAACCAAATCGTAATTTTACAGGTTTCTTATTTAATTGTGGATGAAATGCACAATGAACATCCAGAGCTTCTCAAGGATGAGTATTGGGATGCAGTATTTCCTCCTAGTCTCCCTCATACAGTTTCCTCCCAACAATTTAGTCAAGCACCTCCACCACATTCCACGGATAACATAATTGTATCAAAGTTGGAGGCAGGGATCAGTACCGCAAGGCTTAATTATTATTGAAAGCACTGCAGTAAGCTATTGTCAATTTGACAAGTAAATCTATGTAAATGTAAATGAAATTTGTGTACAGGATATGAAAAGAAGAGGTTCCAGAAATGAGTCTAGCGGTCAACTGTGGTTTTCAGCCAGACCAAGTTTCCACAGAGGAACAAGTGTTCGTTCCAATGCAAGTCAAACGACATTAGCTGAATCCGTGAGTGGGCGACTGAGTCGTGTAGGGTCCGTCCTATCCATATTCAAAAGAGCAGTCCCCAAAGAGGTGGTCCACCGTACGACATCTGACGGTGAGAAAGCAGTTTGGTTGATGTGAAGTAGAGTGTGTCCATTTGTAAACGAAAGAATTAATATCCCAATATACAACCTGTTTCAGATTACATGGGGGATAGCCATGAATTGAAAGGGAGCGCGTCAAACTTAGGAAAAAGAGGAGTCGCCAGTGTGATCCCAGAACTGGATGAATCCAATGTAACCATCATGTCCATGAAACCAGCCACAAAACATCCAAATGTACAAGATATTTTTGGACACCAAGATTCAGATGGAAAAGAAAATGAAATTGTGTTACTGAAGGAAAGGAAATTGGAACTAGGAGACTCTTTTGATTCCAATGATGGAGTTCAGAACTACAACCACTAACGGGCGTGCATTTTATACTAAAGCAAATAGCTCGCAATGAGATCCTTGGATCAACTGCTCAATGTTGGATATATAATTTTAGTATTATTTGTATGTATACCGCTGGACATATCCTTTCTTGGGCGAATCCGGCGTCATGCTGTGACAATGAGGCAATGTCTCCGATCTTACGTGAGCCCTCCAGTCCATAACCTGAGCAGGGCAAAGTCAAAACTAATTGGTAGTCAGAAGCATTATTGCAAGTGTGGAAAATGTACATTCTAGTCAACCGAGGGGAGTCACTCCATTATGGCAAAATCCATTATGGCAGAAAACATTTCCTTTGCTTTAGTTTTTAATTATGCATTCGTAGTGTACGCAGTATGAACTTAATAATCTAAATGCGTTGCTCTTCACAAAACCATTGGTTAAAACAATTACATTTGCCTCGATAAAGATGTACATAAAATGAATTTTTGATCGTTTTTTTCTTGACTAGTTTTCATAAAAGTGTAAGAATTCTGCCATAATTGAAGAGCTAATGTGACGATTATACAGGTCAACCTATTGAACCTATGAAAACAAGGATGACTCAAAATTTGCCAAAAATTAGTTCTGATTTTGTCGACGTAATATTTTACAGTGCCATTCTAGGGCATGCATGGTTTTCCTCCCCATAATAGTCTCCGACTACACTCAATCCGCGAGCGACATATGGCGGGACCCTGCATGCTTAAGATCATGTAATAATTATAGGCAACAAAGCAAAGCACTTGTTTGTATTACAACTCAGTATTCCGTGACTGCTAGCACTCGCACCCTGACTCCGACAAATTACTGTTACTTGAAAACGGAAACGTTTGCATACACTATAGTCCGATCTCATAGAGCACACATGTACACATGTTAAGCACAAAGCATTTCTGCCTGTCTGTCTTACAAGTGAACCACAAATTCAG
>JAAXYW010003670.1:0-11026 GCA_036851895.1 Orthonychiurus folsomi | reverse complement strand
GACTTACATTTCATAGTACCACACCATAAGAATCACGGAGGCTCCAACCGTGATTCCGGTGAATAGTGCTTTAAGTCCCATCCCCATTTTGTATGTGTTAGATTCTCGATTTTTCAAATAATTACTAGCTGTAACTTGTGCCAGTAAACTTGCTGACGTTGCGTTGCCTGGAGCTCTTCTACACACCGCACCGTTTTATCTTCGTCTTATCTCTGACATTTGGTACTTCCGGTAAGATTGGTAAAAGCTTGTTGACGCGATGTAACCATCTGAAAAAAAGTAAAGCAATTTATTTCCAAGCCGCAAATGCGATCAGGTAGTTCTAATATCAAATTGGGAATGATGACACTTGCAATCAGGAATTTTAAAATGAAAATGTCATAACATATCTTAACACTAGAAATGCCAAAACACAAAAATGACAGGGTGCACGTAGACTATCTGTAAATTTTTGTCTACTTCGTGCTCTAAAAAATAAAAATGGAAAAAGTAAAAGTCAAACACGAAAACCACACCCTCCCTTCATTCTCGGTCGGTTATCGGGAAGGGAAACGAACTCGTCTCACTGAATAATTTTAAAACTCATGCTTGAAAAAAATAGAACAAATTAGTGTTACACGTCCAACGTCCTCCTGGCAATGTCGCCTTTGCTATTGTCATTGTAAAATTACACGTCCTTAAATAATGTTCCACGATTGAACCAAAAGAAACTACCTAATTGTTTTGAACAAATCTTACCAAATTTCACACCAATAGCAATGCCAATGCAGTGGCAGACTCCTTAGGGCAAAATAGGAAATGTGTTACAATAAATTTTTGATAAGGACTCGTCTCGATTCTCGAGTGGTGGCCTGGATAAAGTTGTTTTCGTGCAGAGCTAAATTTTACGTGAGCCAAAAGTCAAAGGGGAACGAAAGTCTGCGAGTGGAAAATATTATCAGCTGACTGCATATGCATCCACAAACCATTGAGAACTTTACCCAAATCTAAATCAATCCACAAATTTCTTCATTGCAGCGGGTATAATTCAAACAAACTGTGTATTGTGGTGTGGATTGCCGGATTGCGGAAGATTATTTATTTTGGTAATTCTTTGCAACAGCGGTAAACAGTAGTTGATAAATGCTGAGACTGGACGTAAGTAAAGTGAATAAAATCGCGCACTAGAAGATCTAATATCAAGTAAGTTCTAGTTAGTTGATTACTATACTTAACCGCAATGACTTACGTATTGCACGTAACGTTTAACGTATAGTGTAATTTTGACCCTTTTCTAAGGCCAAATTCTATAACTTTAGTTCAGGCAAGTCGGAAGTTAGGTAACAGACATGGCAGCAGTTGCAAAAATTTTGATTTCATTTTTCTGTAACATAGTAGGTTCAAACAAACGAAGTTTACAAAAAGCCAGGAAGTGTTGATGATGTTTTACTGTTTTGGTATTGATGCCTCCTGCTTTTTACCAAATTGGTTCCGGGGTTAAGCTATGACTTGTAATGTTTTAAATATTAATTTACAGATACCTAGGAGGACTTGGTTTCGAAGTATGTCCACGAACAATTTATTTGTTAAGCATGGCTATATTCAAGCACCCCTTGCGAATGGAGTTGGCCGTTTTATTCTTCAGTGCCAAAGAATAACAATTAAATTCTGCAAATCTCACGGAGGCTCACGAGGGGTTAGGGATTTTATTCAGCATGATTTTGTTGACTTTGCTAAACGCAATCCGGGAGTAGTAATGTACTTGAAGCCAAGAAGACACCGGTCGCCTGTAGCTGTGGCTGAATATTGTAAGCTAGTTTTTAAATCGGCTTTGAATTCACGGTTTAGACGCTTTTTTGTACTTTTGTACTTATGCACAAGCTTCTGAATCATTATTTGAACCAACTATTATGCTCATTCTACAGTGAATGGCCACAAGCAGTGGTTTCCATTACATGAATTTCCTCGCGAAGAAGTCGGCAAATGGTTAAACAACTTAAGGACAAGTTCTGGAACAGGGGAAATGCGATACAAAAATTATATACGCACCGATAACCCAAGTATCCAAGGAGTATGGACACCATTTACGCACAAAGCACCGCAGAGGAATACTATGAAATTCCCAGATGTAAGATTATATATAATTTAGCGTATAAGCTTTTCAGAGTACAGAAACTAATGATTTTATCAAACAAATTTAGTTTGAACTCTCCCAGCCATCGAATATTCCACCAACTGTATCCGAAATTCTACTAGACATGTACGGAGAGTCGTCTAATAATGACCAAAAGAGTGAGTCAAACTAGTTAATCTTTAGTTCATGTAGAAAGTAAAATATAAGTGCGAGTCTAGAAGAGCAAGTAGTTTTGTTAAATTAAATTTTGAATTCATTCCTTTAAAATGACTTATTATTGCATAAATGGCACATGAGATTGTCCTGGATTAAATCTTTTAACTTATTTTCTTGTCCGCGGAACTTAATGCCACGCCACTCGCCGCTCTATTCAGTTTATCATTTCAATTCTATTGGAATTTGATGCTAATTAACGACATTTTCAATGATAATTTGATAGTAGAAAATAATAGAGAATTTATTACAAATGAGTATACACATTGATCAAGGCATGGCTCAAAACTATATTGCTTTGCATTTGACAGCAGAAATAAAGGAATTACACCTCTGCACAGACAGAGCACACAAATGTTATTCTAATTCTAAAATGACTAATATTTTATCTATTTTGTGACAAAGGCCCGGTGCTCTATCGTCCTGCATAATACTAGTTTGTTCATTAATAGTCGGCTCGACCAGTCTGAAATTACGTCACCAGTTGTTTCACCTCAAAACAGGAAAGACAACGGTACAGAGCACCTTTTGTTAGGTACAAAGTGAAGCGACTGGAAATTGACATTGTACAGTTTTCCTCCTGGAGTATTTTGAGTCTGGTATTCGTTTCCGATTGGGACTTTGCATTTTCCACAAATGATCTAAACAATAATTATTATATGTTATATTTATAGTCATTCCACTCAAAGTGTCTACTTTTCGTAATTTGATAAAAGCTCCAACCCCGGAAACTTAGTCTTACTTTAAATGCATCTGTTGAATCAGAAACTGCAACCTTCAGGATAGCGTTTAGGCTAATTGCTTTTGTGAAATTTGGACGTGCAGAGCCGGATTGTTGTACCTTGTCATCGGAACTGAACAAATCAAATCCACACCTTGAGCACATGTAAACTCCGCCACCATAACAAGGAAAGTCAAATGGTACTCCCATTACAGCACAGGAATCTTTGCAGAATAGTCTATAAATCGGATGGAAATGCACTATTAACCGGCTCGCATGGACATGTGTAAATTCAGCTCAGGTCAATAACTAACCACTTTCCGGTTAATCGTAGTAAATTCCGAACATGCGAATGACTACTTCCTTGTCTTTCTTGTGGTTTCGTTTTATCTTATCAATTGAACTCAGACCAAACTTGCTGATATATGTAGACCTAACTTATGTAGTTGGTTCCAAAGTTCTCTTTCGGCTTCTAATTGAAATATTTTGCAAAACGCGAGACAATTTTGTCTGTGCTGCTAAATCCCAAATTGACCACTGCTGTGACTAATCTTGTTATTTAAGCCCCCCTGAACAAAGTACTAACAGAATGCCGGGCCAACCCATTTATGTAGTAAGCAGTGCAGGACGAAGTGTTTGGTTTTGTAATTTCCTATTATTGCGCTTCAAAAAGTTTACCTTTTGAGTAATATAAAAAGGGAAACCTGTCAAGCAGGATTTGATACATGTCTAGATCTACCTAATCTACGTTTGTCTGTTGTGAAGTGCTTGAGCTTCGCAGTCACACTCATTCCATCACATTCATTAATATTCCGTTGTGTTTGTATTGTGTTATTATGACGACGATGAAAATGGGAATATATTGGTATGGCATATAGTGAAGTGTGCAACTTCCCAAGCAAAGTAGCAAAGGTGTGTTCAGGCTGTGCAAAGCGCCACGACTTTTTACAACCTTCTGACACGCGTGTCGCAATCAACCCATCAGCCAATTTTGAAGCTGAGTGCTAAGCAAAAAAGGTAATTTTAATAGCTACCTTATGTACTTGCAGTCAGTTCCCGCGCCTTATTGCTGCTGCAGGTGTGCAACTTCGTCGCATTACAAAACCTGACTCATTGCAGTACTACTTATACTTTATTACTTAAATTTTTAAACAGAAACCGGAATCTGATTCAAATTCAATTGGCATGAGCCATGCGGACCCGGACCCCATAATGTCTTGGGATCATGAATGAAGTTAAAGCGCACATTGTTGACCTGCTGAACATAACACCTGCAGACTGCAGACCTGAGCAAAACAACCATGATTGCCCAGCGTGTGTGAATCACGGGACGAGTCATTTTTGTTGTCGTAGTTAAATTTAATAGCGAACATTGACCAGACAAGCAAGATTCCTTGAGCCATGTGAGGAAGGTCACGACGACAGTTCAACTAAATTGAAAAAAAAGTACCCCGTGCAATGCAGATCAGAATGTTCACCTTGCGCACTCACCTGGGTGTTCGGGTACCTTAGTCCTTCAAAACAAGAGTTGTACTGCGCATTGCTAAAAAAACAAATTATACACGCAATGCGATTCACAAGATTTACTCAAATTTTGTTGGTCATGTTCTTGAAACAATAGTTTTTAAATTTCGTTATAAGGGGTGGCAGCTGCGGTGATCGACAAATGGAAGAATGAGATGTATGTACCCAAAACCCAGTAAATCTTCGAAAATGTACAGGATACCCTCCACGCCCTGCACGAGCCTTCCGTGCAATGTTGTACAACTAAATTTATGGACAAAGTAGACAAAGTTGCACATCGTTCATTAAAAAATATAAAATAATTCTAATTTTTTGCTCAATTACTTTCCGGCCCAGAGGATAGGGAACAACAGCATCGTTATTTGCGTGGAGTATTAGAATCGGCATCTTAATATTGAGGATATGGCGATCATTTTCAAATAGCATGTCGGTTTTATCCAATGGTTCCACGTAGAACCAGTCAAACACGGACGGAATCATGTTAAAAATCTGAAAATTTAAGCGCCTGGTTATGCACCCGGTTTTATTTACAAAAAAAGTACAACAATTAGGGAAACGACTCACGTATGCTACAAAATAAACCCTAATTTCCTCCTTCATATTTGTAAATGGAGCTTCAAGAATTAGCCCCTTTGGCATCACTAACCCTTCCGTACAATCGGAGTCTGCGGTCAGATCAGCTGTCAAATGACAAGATATTCTAGAATTAAATAAAAATATGACGACTCCAATTAGAAACATAACTACTATAAGAACTAACCCGGAGCCCATGGAGTGACCCCAGAAAAAAATCGGAACCGTTGAATCTTTCCCTAATGTTTCCCTCAACCAGGTGTAAACGGTAAGCCCGTCGGCAACTGTTCGGGTTTCGGACGGAAGCACGCAAGTAGAATCTCCAAAACCTCTATAATCAAAAGAGATAACATGGTAGTCGAGATTCTGAAGAAGTTTGTACAATTCGCATCTGGGGCCAGCTGCTCTTGTGCCAATACTTCCGTGGAAATAAAGTAAAATTGGTTTGCCAGACGATCGCAGTGCGTCATTCCAGGACTGGATTGATTTGTTTTCCCAGCCAAAAACTAACGATTTCGGGAGAATGTGCCTGCAGTGAATTGTAAATTAGCCAATTTCACTTAATAAAAACTTAACCCAGTTTGTTAGTAAATTACCAGCATCCGAGTTCAAAAAATTTCGATTTTGAGTTTCTCGATCTTATTTGGAAATTACGCCCGCCCTGAATACCATGGGCTTCAGGGAGATAGTAATCAGCTCGACGGAAGAAGTTTAAGCTAACTGAAAATTAAGGGTGCATTTAATTTTGAGAGAGAATACGTACATGCAATTTTTAATAACATTATTTACCGGAATGAGTAAAGAGAATATGACGCCTTATCCATAAGCTGTAGCGAAATAGGAACGGAGTCATGAAGTACAAGCATACCGTGCCTTGCAATAAATACATGGCCAAGTGATATGAGATTCTGTCAAAGAAAAAGACGGTGATATGGAGTTAACTTCATCAAGATCTTAAATTGTGAGTGACGGGTAGCAACGGTTGGTATATCACTTACTTGTCAATGTTAATATGATCTGTTGCAGTTGCTTCCCAGCTTGATTGATTCAGTGCATCATCACACATGGTCGTAAAACACAACCGTAGCGGGGGCACAGTTTCCATATTATTAGTGTATTTTGATCAAATTAGCCAAATCAATTTTACGGTAAAGTGTGTGAGTTAAGAATTATCCAATTTTGGAATAAAAAATATTAATTTTCAATAAATTAACTCTGATGGCGTCTAGCTCACACTATGCTCAGTTATGGAGTGAATGCTGAATTATGAATAGTGTGAATGCATCTCATTATGTAGGTTGAAGATCAAAGTCTTCAAATCTCAACCCAGAAAATATGTCTAAATTTTGCACATGAATAGAAAGGATGTTAATTTTATCATGTCAGCTTCGGTGTGGTGGAGCAAGTGAAGCGATTTTTATGGACACGGGACGATGTCGTGGGAGCTTGGGAGAAGATATGGAGTCATTCAATCATTGATGGCTAAGTCAAGCAGAATAGAAACGATTAGTTCCGCATTTAAATATATCAGCCCGCGAGGAATTCCAGTAATTTGACATCTACCGTCCCCCTCACTCTCTTGCTGCACAGAATATTATGACCATTGCCTGCCATGCTGATGAATGTAAAGCCGGATTACACATGGTGCGGATGTATGAAGAGTGATTAAACTTAATGTGACACTGATAGCTTGAAACATATAACTAGGGGAACTAAACCAACGAATTACACACACTGAAGAGCCACGTTAGTGTGTACACGGTTAATGTATTTTGACTGTGACAGAGTCAAATTGTATAAAATATGCAGTATATTGTTTTAGAAAATTGACATAAATAATATTTTCTGGATTAGAGAAGACCAGTTTCTTAAATCTACTGTTATTAAAATTTGCTCCACACTAGGTAATTTATTAACAGTCAATCAATATTTTTCTATACCAAACAACTTGTAAATGTTTCACTGAGCTTCACCAATCAGATTACATTTTCAGAAAATCATGCACTGAATAAACTAGACAAGGGAATAAGTTATAACTTATACTGTAAAGAAATTTTAAAAAGCTGCTATCGGAAAACCGGCTAAGAACTTTCGAAATTCTAAATTTTGAAAAAAAAAGCGTGACAAAAGTTGGAATGAATTAACTTTCTTGTCTTCAGAGCTAAATCGAATTATAAGTAAATTGGTGGTTAGGTATTTCTGATAAAACTAAATGTACGCATAGTATCCGTTCAAAATAGAAGTGAGAAAAATAGTGGCAAAAATTCAAAATTGTAACTAAACAGTTTCCATTCTGACCTTGATTACAACCACAAATTAAATAATTTTTATCTCAATCCCTTACTTACCAAACCTATGGAGGATTACGATTACGATAGCAAACTGCACACGTACATTACTCATGATTTCTCGTTAAATAATTTGACAAATACAAATGCATTTTTGGGCAGCCGGCAACATTTTAGAGAATAGAAAGTACTTACTGCATATAATTTTATGTGTGTATGCACTAATAAAACTGACGCCTATCAAACGATTTCGTACTTGTCCGTTGCAAAAGTAGTCTCACAAGAATGTTTAACAGGTGCTCCGGTGCTCAAATGTATTGCTTCACTCACCTGTAAAAACATACAAACTTTAGTTTCTCTTGGAACAGCCAACTAAACTTCTGTTAGTAGAAATTCTTACCGTCAGACGAGCAAAAGACTGAAATGATTGGAAGGACACTTGAACCGGAAAGAAATCTGAGGCGATGGCGGCCGGGACGGAAAATTCCATGGCACCAGAACTATTTGAGGAGTCCACGACAGCCATTTGCCACAATAATATACTTCGTCTATGATCGTAAAGGTACTCTCCCTCGCACTCAGCAATTACAGGTGCACCACCACCAGCTCTGCAATTTACAGTAAGAAAAGTTGATTAAAAAAACAGCATATTTCAAGTTGTGAATTTCGCTTGAAAAGTTCGAAAAACTTACGGTAATCGAATGGAAATGATAACATCCAAAAGTTCAAACTCCTTGCTCTGAAGTTCATATTCAATATTTACATCACAGCCACCACTTCCATTCTCAGACGGCCAACAATTGACTAAAAAGTCGGTCAATTAAATTAATAATACTTGCTGGAACGGCAATACAGCTTTTCAAAATAAAAACTCACTTGTCAAAGGAATTTGGGTTTCATCTGTGGTCTGGTACCGCCATTTCAAAATCCCGACGTCGGTATTCACTAGGAATAAATATAATTACAATTAGTAATTAGTATTAGGCGAAAGTGATTATTTACGGCCGGTAACAAACTACTAACCTGGGAAAGGCTTTTGTGGATTTTTAAGTCCTATTTGACATTTATTCTTGAAGAGCTCCTTGTCTACATTTGGATGAGTCTGTAAAATGTAATGTAATGTTTGCCAGTACAAAACTAAACATTATCTTTGAAGCACATCATAGCTTCATAGCTCATCAGTACTAAATGTGTGCACAGCACAATATACCTGCATTTGAATGCCTCTTTTATCATCGTTCTCGAACTGGATTCGAATTAGGCCGCAAGACTCATCCTGAACTCGAAGAGTGGTAATGCCAAGAACTTCCATGTTTTGTAAGCCGCCATCTCTCCCAGCCGTAAGGGTAATCTTTTCTTCAACTTTCAGATGTACGCTGCAAATAATTAATCGTCTTAATCTCAATTCCTGACACGCAGATTATCAGTACGCACTTTCAAGCAACTGTTCTTAGAACATTCAAATAAATAGCATCGGTAATCGGTACAAAAGAGTGTAAAGTTGAATGAATTGAAAATTAGTAAAATGTCAACTTACTTCTCAGCGTTGGGCAATTGTGATGAGACTTGGTTGTTACTTTTGTCAATCACAGAATTGGAATTTGTATTCTGGTTCAGCGTTGCTACCCGTTCACCCTCTGATTTGAGCTGATCCACGAAAGACTCCACATCCCGAGATTTACTTCCCAATTTCATTGCCTTGCTTGGACCAGAAGGTTTTCTATAATAATACGTAGTATAAAATAAATACACGCAATCAATTGCTAAATCTACCACAATGTCTTACATGTACGACGGCCTCGATGGTTCCGCTTGATGACCAGAGTCCGAAACAGCGATTGGACCGCTACTGTTATTACTAAAGTTGCTTGAAGATTGAGAGGAATAGCCTCCTGAACGTCCGGAAGCTTTCGCCCCGACCTTGATAGCTTCAAGTCTCTGCCTTTGCAATTCTTTGGCTTTCTCTCTCATTTTTTGCTTTGCATCTCGTTCTTGGCTCTTGAATTAAAACATATTTTGTCAATAATACAAAGTCAATTAAATGCCTAGCCATAAAGGACTACCAGCAAATGCGAAATGTAGGCTTGATGTCGAATTGACTTACTTGTCTCACGGCTTGATAAACCTTCTCTTCGTGCGAGTCCATTTCAACAAAAGTTCTGATTTGAGCCAGATTAACATTTTCCCTGTACCCAAGGGCCACAATCTCATCGAAAGCAAAAATAAGATTGAAAGCATTCTCGAAAATATCTGCTTCCTCAACTGATTTACAGTAGTCTGGAATCTGGTTAAGAAGTTAAGATGAAGAGATATAGCTTCAAATATCACATGTTGCAATTTATAATGTACTAAATTACTGAAATACTCACCACTTTGGCAAAAAGTCTGAGAGTTTCCAGATCCTCTAAAATATTGGAAGCCTTGGTTGTAATTAGGACCATATAAAGCTTTTCCATGGGCTGATAGACATAACGAACAGAATCCGTCTCTACGAAGGTGTGTTGCTTTCCAGCCGGAATTAGCTTAGGAAATGCTGCCAGAAGCCCTTCCACACGGGACTTTGTCATCTCAACAAATTGCCGTGACAAGAGGGCTGAAACGAGAAATGGTAGCCATTTTATCAATATACATCGTACAGTAAATACTTAGATACTAGATACATATTGCTGCCTCTTGCTGTTTGTGTTTGATATTAAGTTTTACACTACATCATAACTTATTTTATAGTTCAAAATTTGAAAATGATTTGCAAGCTATGAAAAAGCCGGAAAAATGTCACTTACTTTTGCCCCCTTTTGTCAGTATGGCCGCAGCTATTAGAACCTGTTGACAAATAGTAAAAAAAACATGCGTTAAATGATGCCCATTTAATCCACTGGTGACTGGCTGAATATGTCATATGTACACGTGTACTTGTAAGAGCTATATTATTATTACAAAATCTCCCTCATTGTCGTTATACACACAGATACGATGCTGAGTTCATCAATTCAACAGTTTTTCAATATTAGTAATACTGGAACCATAAAAGTGTGGACTGTAGTAGGGAAGGGTTAAGGGTCCACAATATGAAAATACATACCATTGTAGTGATGTGACGGAGGACAAGTGAATAGGACGAATTTGTAGGTGTGTTTTTTTACGATGACCGCTGACCTCTGGATCCAATAGATGGATGATCTATCTTAAGTATGCGATGGCGGAGGCCAGTTAAAATAAACACCGACAAAAATATTGTTAGACAACCTAAATCAGAAGTCCAAGTTTCATGCGAGCAGACTGAATTCACTTATTCAGATAGACAGAGTTGACACGTCGATGTGTGGCGAGGAACCACCGGACCCGAGGAGCGCTAAACTTCAATACGCCTTATGCCACACCACCACAGCATAAAATCTATGCCATGCTAAAGCCGTCAAATTACTCCAAATATTAGAGTTATGCCCTGATTATACTTCCTTTTCATTTCAATTTCCTGTCAATATTTCGGGATTTCATGTCATTTTTTGCTTTTTGTTGATTTATACTTCAATAGTACATCATTTTCACTTCCTTTTCATTTCAACTTCACGAATCGGTAAATATTGATTTAAT
>JAAXYW010003669.1:0-11027 GCA_036851895.1 Orthonychiurus folsomi | reverse complement strand
TAAGTACAACAATGGCGCAGACGACGCCAGAGTACACCACGACCACGGGCATCAACACAAACGCAAATGAAACCTCTGCGCAGACGCAGAGTACCACCATGCCGCCGCCGCTGGAGCCGATTAATGTAACATTATTTCTTACCACAACAAGGTCACAGTCACAGACGACAATGGACACAACATCCGCCGCTGCTACGGTTAATACTGACTCAAATGTGGTAATTGATGTCAGCACTACAATGCAGCCACTACAATCGACCAATCCACCGTTGCTTCTGACCACGACCACGGATATTCCGCAAACAACAAGTGACCCAAGTACAACTGAGACGCCAGTTTTGGATGCCCCATCATGGCTGGACACAACAGTCATTATTGATATAGGCAGAAATTGCCTAACATTAACAAATGGATCAATCCTAGTCATATCCTTCACTATAATATTCGTATTATTGTTAATAATCTGTTTATCATGCAAGATCTGCCACTTATCCCGAACAAAATCACTACAGAATCTAAACTCTTACCACGGGAGTTTTGATGAAAATTTGTACAATGGAGGCCTGGACATTTCTGATTTTCAATCAGGAGCCATGCAGGCAATACCTATGACTAGTTTCTGCTCCACTCTTCCACAGGATGAACGTGTACAGATCAAAGGTCATGACGGGTCAGGGGATTATGTGACCAAGCCAACACCTTCTGCACCACCTCACCCGGAGTATTGGGAGGAGGACGGAGAATGGACGGAAATCGATCAAGACAAGTAAACCCAATATTGGACAGAAAACAGACATGGCAGACATTTTACCAACAATAATGTCTAAATGTATTAAAACTACGCCCATAAACTTCAAAAAGCAATAAAAATCTTGTATCAATTCGTAAATCAAAAAAAGGAGTACACTTTTTATTGCGTTTGTATTTGCATACTTTCCAACTCAATTACTGCATGTTGTACATGAAAATACTTCATTGGTGTCACTAGCAAAATACTGGTCACAAAAATAAAAAGTAAAACTATAATACTCACAACCTCTAAATTGCATGTACCACTACCACTGCATTGGGTGTCCCAATCATTATAAATACACAAACCACTGACAAACGCGACCAGACACCCGACGCGGACATACAAGTATATGTCATTTATGTCATATCATGAAACTACACAACATGACCTTTAGAATAAAAAATATGTGCTATAGTTTGGTAACAAGTTAGAAAATTAGAGAAATACTTAATTAATACTTTCTGATTGGATTTGTAAAAGATAATACAAACGGCCACTGGATGTTCAGTTGAGGAAATAATCGTTGAAATGAACCGCAGCATTTGAATCCGAACTGCCGCGTCGCTTCTGCTCAGCCGAATCTATGTCATCACCACCTGCAAAATCACATACAAATGATTTGGAATTAGAAATCGTGTTAAACCTGCTCAAAATTTGCACGTGATGTAAATGATTATTGTCCAAATTATTTACCCGCGGATGGAGACTGTGAGAGAATGGAGTAATTGTTCGGCGGGGAATTCGAATGTTCAGGCAAATGCGCTCGTGGACGTGGCGGGGAATTCGGAGCTTCGGCTCTTTTCAATGCATACCACCAATGGGATTTTGGCCTGTGGATCCTCGGCGGCCAAGGGATTGGCATGTCTGAAAATTAGCAATGTCAAATACTAATTAGATGTAATATCAGCTTTTTGCATAATCTCAAATTATTAAAATCCCTAATATTACTAATTAATGTATTAACTTTACTATTTATAATATAAATTTATTTACGTCTACTTAATTACGTATGCAAAAACAAAGAATGCTAAAATACACTCACCTTCAGTCACCCGCGGGGCCCCGGTTGGGGCTGTTGCCTTCTGCAACAATAAAAAATGGAAAGTATCCATCGATAAAAGAGAAACAGAGCACCTGAAATCCAAGACCACAAAAAAACGGCAATTCTCAAGAATGAAATTCTTACTTCACTTTTCATTTTCAAATTCAATGAACCCAAAATCTTTCAATTCAAATAAATATGAATTTCTATTGGATTTAAATATATATGCGTCTTGATCCTTCCAACTCGTATGAGCTACTGCTCCAAATTTTCCACAACGTTCTACCTTACATATGGGCAACCCTGGGATAAATGCGTACTTCGTCTCTCGTCTGTAGTTGCAGTTCCGTCTCGTGGTCAATGCCGGCGGATGAACTACGCCTTACATTTTGGACAATTTCCTTAATGCCGGGTATTGTGGGACGGAGAATGCACGGCACCGGCAGTCCTCCTGACCTACGAGAAACTTCTAACCCATACAAATTCGGGGCTTACATTTTTTTTGTAATAAAACACAACATTGACATTGAAATCTTGATTACTTGTAATTATTCGTACATAAACGCAGATGACACAGATGCTATTCACACCTTTTACTTTTTACACACGTACAAAATCCAAGTAAGAAATGCATGCATGCATCGTGCTACACATTTACAAACAACACATTAAAGTGCAATCAATGCACTACGAAAACGACGACGCATTTTTATTGCATGGCTCATGTAGCATGTTAGTGGCATTGTCTTTATGTTGGCTAAAGTTAATGAAATGGAGACTCGTTGCAATATATTCTATGAAGAAAAAGAATGTGTCAAATACCATGTTGAAAATATCAAAATAGTATTATTAATGTTACAATTACAATTTTTTCAGCTTATAGCCCGGACCAAGGCGTTATCTACCAAGTCAGGAAATAAATCATTGTCAGAAGATTTGGAAAAACTGTGAACCGGATTGTAAATATGCCCGTTAAATTAACTCCAGAGTATTTAAAACAAGGTATGCATTAAAAAACAGAGCACTTACAATGTTGTTACATTTGTGTCATTTTTATTTGTAGGGTTCTCAAATGCATTTGTTGAATACAATGACAAGTACAATATTTTAATCATTTTTAAGTTTCAAATTCAAAATACTAATAATTATAATATTAATTTTTTTTGAATAAAGAAATATCCTTCTTCTTCATGAAATGAATAGCAATATACTCACAACTTTACAATATACGATACCTGAATCGTCACAAGTTTTATTTACAAATATAAGCCAGTTGCGCCGCACGCACTGACCAGCCAAAAATGTTGTAACGCGAACAAATGAAGTCTATTTCTCAAGAAAAAACATGTCAGAATTGAAGAGCTTCCATTTCTGGGAAATTAAAAAATACTTTCCGATTCGATTCCGTCCGAGTCATTTTATCCTGAACCGCACTGCTGTTCGTCGAATTGATGACGCCCCGCTTCCCCACGAGCCGAGTCCATGTCATTGCCTGGGATTTAAAATCATAATTAGTGATTAGGTATACAAAATTTACTATGTGCGTATGTATGATTATGAACGCCTAAATGTGATGTTTATCTTTTAAGTATTTACCTGATGGTGGAGACTGTGATAAAGTAGAGTAGTTGTTGGATGGTGAATCATCAAGGAAGTTTTCCGGCGGGGAATGGGAGTACGGAACTCCAGTTGTTTTGGATACGAACCACCAATGGGAGCGTACGGTGTGATCGCTCATCGGGGCATAAGGTTTTGGCATTTCTGCAAAATAGCATAGCCAATATCAGTCAACAATTTCAAAAGAAAATAGATTATATTGTAATTGTATAATATAAATCAAAGTCAGAAGTAGAACTGTAAAAATAAATACACTCACCTCCAAATTCCCGCCAATCCTGCGGCGTAAGGTTTTTCTTCTGCAACAATAAAAAGTCGCAATTACCCATCGAGAAAATTATACTTGAAATAA
This sequence comes from Orthonychiurus folsomi, assembly GCA_036851895.1. Classification (NCBI taxonomy): domain Eukaryota; kingdom Metazoa; phylum Arthropoda; class Collembola; order Poduromorpha; family Onychiuridae; genus Orthonychiurus; species Orthonychiurus folsomi. The sequence continues at coordinate 7,223 of JAAXYW010003669.1, read as the reverse complement.
AAAACGACTTTATTCAAATTATGTAAAATCCCTACGTTGTTGTCGCTTGACATTTTCAAATTCAATCCACTCGGAATTTAATCCCTTGAATTCAAATGTGTGTTTTGTTAACTTTCAAAATCGGGAGCTTTTGTAAACAGGTCTGGAACGTTCAAACTCAGATGAGCTACTGCATGGCCTCAACCGGCCAGACTGTTTATATTTATGATCAGACCTGGGCTAAATGCGTAGTTTCCGTCAAAGCAGGCCGGGAGGATAAAATGCGCCTTATTTTTGGGGGGAATTTCCTTGGTCCCGGATGTAACGTTGGATTCCATTGGCTACGGCTACACCAGACGTTTCCCTGACCTACGATCGATTTCTATTCTCGGCTTACATTTTATTGTAATACGAGCCACAGGTAATCGAGTAATTGTAGTAATACGATAATTGTTTTGTTGCGATGAAATGTTGCATCATTTTTTGCACATATTAGTGGCAAGCATGACCATGCAAACCCAATGCATTCTCGGGAGGAGTGCACTTTACTGTGCAAATGCATGCGGGCATGGACTGCTGCTGCTGTGCGAAATACGGCTAGGCTACAAGGATTTGCAATTTTACAGGTATTTTCCTTTTGATCAAAACCAAAACCCAAATTTGCTCTTGGTTCCCTGATGTACAGCGTATGGTCAATGTATTAAGACGACGACGAAGCGACGTGTTCTGTTTGCCGGGTTGAAAATACATAAAATGCAATGAAGGGCATCTGTCTTGCTTATTTTGTGGCTTTGCTACCATACCGTATAGGACTATTATATTGATGCAATACATGTGTAAAATGTTAAATACGAATTTAATTTGAATTAATTAGTTACAAGTTGGCAGGCTTGGGTTTACTAAGACCCTGGGATCCTGGCAAAAGTATATGTAAATTAAAATATTTTTAACAAATTAGTCCCGAGTTATTTGCGGCTGAAAACAGAGATGATTAATGCTAAATAAAGTAATAATATATTTCATTTCCCGACATCCCGAACAGAGACTGTCATTAATGCATTTATTCGTAATAAAAATAAAAATAATTTATATTATGTAAACAAGACTAAAATACTTTTTGTACCAACAAATTAAGCATATTTCTTAAAAACAATGCCATAAATAAATAATTTCCCCTAGGATTACAAACACACACTTTTTGTAAAAAAATACAAATATACTTCTTGGTTCAATTTGCAAGAGAATACACGGCACGATGGCACGGCACGGCACCCTCAACAACGGAAATAATCGTTGAAATGCATCGCATTATTCGAATCCGTGCGCCGCTTCTTCGCAACCGAATCCATGTCATCTTCATTACCTGCAAAAACACAATGGAATAGAAATTGTAATTAGGGATACTCAACAATTACTTGTGAGTGTGATCTTTGCTCTTTTAAATATTAACCTGCAGGTGGAGACTGTGAAAGAATGCGAATGGTGTAGTTGTTCGGCGGTGAATGCTCATTCAAATTTTCTGGCGGGGAATTCGGCGCCTCGGGTGTTTTGATATCAGCCCACCAGCAATACTTCTTAGTTTGACGGTACCACGGCATTGGAATTGCTGGAAAATTGAATAGAATTGTGTAATATTTATTATGAAATCAACGTCATGTACGCTACGTTGTATTGCAGTAAATTAACAGACACCTTAAATTTAACTACGATTACGTAAATTATGCAAATTAGCAAAAAACTGACGACTCGCCTTCATTCTCCCGCGGTGTCCCAGGCGGTGGCTTCTGCAGCAGTAAAAAATCAAAATTACCCATCAAAAAACGAGAATCAAAATTAAAAACAAAAAATAAATAAATAAAACAACAATTTAGAAGCCGCAATTCTTACGTCACTTGACATTTTCAAATTCAGTCCAGTCGGAATTTAAAGTACGCGCACTTCTTAGGGTAATTTGTCAATTATGTCTGCGTCGTCGTGTCGTAGTCGTTTATCTTCCAAAATCATGAATTTCGGTATAGACCTCTTGATTGTTCAAATTCGGATAGGCTCCTGCACCAAACTGTCCAGAAAGTTCTCCTTTATATGCAGACCTGGGATAAAAAAAACGCGTAGTGCGTAGTTGCAGTCCCATTAAAGCCGGGATCGGAGGATAAAGTGCGTTTCATTTTATTTCCCTGCCGCATGCCGTCGTGTACAATGTACCATGATTGCCGTAGAATTGTATGTGTGCACACACGCGGTGCTACACACACTACGCATAAACATTTGCAGATTTTACGATTCCAAATTTGTTAAATTCTTAAAAATTAAAACATTTTTGCTGCCTGGTTCAAAATAGCACGTCTTTGAAGATGAATTTATGTAGCAATGAATTACTGCAAAGTCGTGTATGCATTAGGAAATTATTAATTTATTTAAAACGCCAAGTAAAAAATATAAATATAGTAATGATAATAATTGTGTCATTACAGTTTATAGTAGAAAGTGACATCAATATGCGTAAACAAACTTTCCCCTCCTTAATAATTTAATAAAGATTAACATATTGTTGTCAATGTTCCTTGAGTGCCGCATGATCTATGTATTAAGACCAGGGAATGGACGGCATTCTTAGAAGGAAAACAATGAACCGGGAAGAAACCATGCCCATTTAACTTCACAGTACCTAAAGCTATATCAAATTTTAATTATCAAATAAATTAAAAAACACAACTGACTTTCATTTTGATAATTTTTTAATTTTTAGGGATCTCACATTGGGAAAAACTACAAAGCATTTTGTTCAATTCAACTTTTATATAGTATTCAATGTTGCTTAATGCATAATATGGCTATTTGGGAATATTTCAACAACCTCACAACTCCAGTGATCAATAAAATCTTCACAAATATGTTTACAAATATAAACCAGCCTAATACTAACAACAAGTACGTTCTATTTCTTACAATCAATATGAATAGTGTGCCTTGTGAGGTGACTTAATTTTATGGTAGTAAATACGTAATTGTTGAAATATTCTGAACTGCATTATTCATTCCTCGAACTGGTCGCGCCCTTCTTCCTCTTCCCGACGCCGCCGAGCACGCGCAACCGAATTCATGTCATTGTCATGGCCTGCAAAAGAACAGATTCAAAATCGTGTAAATATGATGTATTTTTCCTAAATGTTTACCTGCTGGTGGGGACTGTGAGAGAATGGAGTATTTGTTCGGCGGTGAATGTTCAGGTGAATTTTCTGGCGGGTTAATTCGGATCCCCGGATCCTCTGGAAACAAACCACCAATGAGAGCGTACGGAGTGAGCGTCCATCGGCAACCAAGGTTTTGGCATTTCTGCAAATTAGTATTGCCAAAATTAGTTACGAATTTGTTGATTCATATATTGAAAAGTGATTTTGTGTGATCATTATAATTTACATTGTATTGCCTCTTAAATTTACTACGGCGGGACTACCGTAAATGACATAATAGAACCCCCAGCGCCCTAATAGAACCTAATAGAACCCCCCCCCCCCGTGTTATGTATGCCTGACTCCGATAACTAATTAAAGTTAGCTTTCATTTATTATTTTAACTTGAGTTGTTTTATACTAAATAAAACTCAGTATTACACACTATTCACACTATCTAGCTTCAAATTATTTATTAGAACGAACCCCATGCTCTAATAGAACCCCCTGTCTTAACACAACCCCACCCTATAGAAGTGTCGATTTTAAATAGAACCCCGGGGGTTATAATAGGTCATTTACGGTAAGTAAATTACGCAAAAAAAATCAGCACACCAAAAATACGCTCACCTTGAAACGCCCGCCGCGGTGTCTCAGGTGGGGCTGCTGGTGGAGTTTCCTTCTGCAGCGACACAAACTCAAAATTACCCATCAAAAAAGCGTCAAATTTACAAAACACTAGAAAACGGAATCCTTACATTACTTGACATTTTCAAATCCAATCCACTCGAAATTCAGAATCAAAGTACAATAATATTTAATTGTTCGGGATAACTTCTGGTATGTGCGTATTAGTAGTATGTGTTACAAAAGATGCAGATGTTACTCTCTCAAATTCGGAACCGCCACTGCACCAAACCCGCCAAAATATTCTTCTTTTATAAAAACTTGGGATACGATAAGTGCGTATTTGTAGTCCCAGTCTCCGAGTACAGCCGGCAGGATAAAGTGCGTCTTATTTTGATCAAATCTATAATTCAATGGGAGAATGTGACATGTTATGGGCACATGGGCTACAACTACAAAGCGTAAAACTGTCTATCCATTAAACATAAGGGGACCTAATTTAAACGAGTAATCGTAGTGATACACGCACTGATAATGAAATTAATTTCTAATTGTTACTTTTAATTTTTAATTATTATTTTGGCTTGTCTGCGAAGGTTTTGGCGTCATTGCGTATAGGTTGCATAAAAGTTAACCTTGGGGAATTACTGCAATGCAATGTGTCGTGTGTGTGCTGTATCAAATAGGTAAGTATATGCTTAGTTCGAACGCCATGTATAAGAAATAAAATAAAAGGATCATTAATTGTCACATTTAGTGCAGTTATTGTGGCTATGAAATAAGTATTAATGCCTGAAGAACGACAATTACTTCAAAAAGCTTGGTTTTTTTTAAACTTCAGGCTGTAATTAAAACTACATTGCACTGATCGTTTTTATTTGTAGAGATGTCTTTTATTTATACAAACTACAATTTAAAGTGTTTTCTTTCACATTACTGTCACATTAAGCCTACTTTTTAAACGTTGTTCCCAATCCCAATTACAAATTGAGAATATTAAACAATTACGGCCGGTGTAGTAGGGCTAAAACACTACCCCAATTTTGACTACAGTAGTATTTTCACCCTAGGGTGGAATGACTACCGTTGTATTTTTCCCGAGGATGGAATGACTACGGTAGTTAATCCAGCCTAGGGCGAAAACACTACCGTAGTGTTTTCATCAAGTTTGATCCACCATAGTCAGTAATTCTCCACAGCGTTGAACCAATAACTACAATTTAAAGTGTTTTCTTTCACATTACTGTCACATTAAGCCTACTTTTTAAACGTTGTTCCCAATCCCAATTACAAATTGAGAATATTAAACAATTACGGCGGGTGTAGTAGGGCTAAAACACTACCCCAATTTTGACTACCGTAGTATTTTCACCCTAGGGTGGAATGACTACCGTTGTATTTTTTTCTAGGGTGGAATGACTACGGTAGTTAATCCAGCCTAGGGCGAAAACACTACCGTAGTGTTTTCATCAAGTTTGATCCACCATAGTCAGTAATTCTCCACAGCGTTGAACCAATACGACTTTGTTGATACGAAAGGGTGACCCACAAAACATTATGTGGTAGGAAAAGTTTTCGCTGCTTCAAATCCTCAATTTATTTGATAACCAGATTCTTCTTGACAAAAACTTTGCCTTGGTTCAAAGCTTGCCATCTCAATAAAGTGTTCATCGCAAAGAACGGAAACCTAGATTCACCATTTCAAATTTTTATTCCAGGATCAAATATACCCCTCTTAACTTTATTACCTGGGGTGCCTCGCAAACCGTCCATTTTCATACTACATAAGATATTTAATTATTCAGACACCTCAACTTTTTTATACGACCCTGCCTCAAGTCAGCATTCCCATTTGGAAATAGTTTTGGGAAAGCGCAAGCAATGTATCCTGCACTGGAGCATTCTGGATTATGGGCCAATTAAGTGGTGTATCCAACGCTACCTCTATCTGGTGATCCTGATTAGCCGACGCGATCAGAGGCACACTGGTTGCTGCCACCCCTGCATCCTCAGAAGTAATCCACGAAGCAAAGAATTGTGTTATTTCTAAACCTAATCCTGGAAGCTAGGTGGTGACATTACATAGGAAACAGAGATACACATCACATTGCTTCCTACTTAATGCCATTTTAAGGGTATTAGAGACGCAGCATGCTGCTTCCAACTTAAGGTCTGCACATTAGCGCACGACAAATTTGTAACATATTTCTTTGGCAAAATTATAAAACTGGGAAATCCGGAATGAAACTGATCCCCAATCTTCCTTCTTTGGAAAAGAATTGGGTACAAATCAATCTTCGACTTACCATACGATTAAATACATCCAAATTAGCTTACATGTATTTATGTTATAAATTTGCTTACAGAAGCTATGATCACACTACTGGAGGATTTACTGCAGGGGGCAGCGGAGGCAACGAGTACCGCATTGGCATGGGTGACCTTTTTATTCGCATACACCTAATCTAAAAAAGTAAGAAAAATTGTACGCAGAAATTCAATCCGTTGTCGGGCACTCGAAGACCCCCGAGTTGGCAGAGCGGGAAATGTAAAATATCTTCAGTGAAATACGTTATGTAAAAGAATAACCAATTAATAATCTAAACAATAATGCATAGGTCACCCTGCACTGGAGCACTCATATTGGGAGTACTTCGATTCTCAACTATTCTTCCGCTCGCATTGCCGCACACTGTACAACGTAGGATGTCCAATTCCAGGGATATTTTATTTAAAAAAATACGGTCGTTTTTCCAAATTTATACGCTGCATGCATCCCGTGATTAAAAATTCTGGAACGATCCGGATTCATTCCGTCCAAATAGAAGAAAAAATGTTGTGGTAAAAACCAGTTCTCCAGCAATGTGTAGAACTGAGTGGCCGGCATAAAGAGTTTAAAAACTCTCGTTCAATTTGTGAAATGCATACTATGCGCAATGTGCCTGCATCTCCACGAAATGATAATCATGTGCGTTATGCAATGATTACGAATTGAATTGAGCATGGATACTATTCTTTCCTAACAGTATTGCAAAAGTTTGCATAGATTCAATGTTTGACTTACGATTTGCCGAATTGGCTGGCAAATTCAGGAATGAAAGGATAAAATTTATCCTGTATTTAACATTTAATGTTTAAAAAAGACTGACGATTTGAAAACAACATGTACAAAATCCTGGGTGATCACAAAACATTTACTAATTAAACGAACGCATCCTTTACATTTTGTGCTTTACTCACAGTTATGACAAATAATTATAATTATCAAATTACGTGTTTATCACAATTACAAAAATCACAATTGCATTCTGAATTCACATCTTTTCGTTGACTGGACCTGAGCCCAATACTTTATTAAATAGATTGTCACGAATCCTAACGTGGATTATGTGCCAATTGCTCTACGATTCCACGTCCACAGTTAAACGTAGACGGAAAATTACAGGA